>JBBPBP010009780.1:1169918-1185042 GCA_037974735.1 Cicer chorassanicum
ATTGTCGATGCATACAAATTAAATCCAAATTTTTACACTATTAATACAATTTTCTTAACTACGAGGACAAAACCAATATATATATATATATATATATATAATTATTAAAATATGTTTAAACACAACACACTGTTTAAGATATCAATATTGATATAGTGTTAATAAAAGATAAGTGTTTGGTTTGAGTATTATGCGATCTATTTTAAAATTACGTGAAATTATATATCAAATCAATAAAAGTCGAATTTATTGGTTTATTTCAACTTAGACTCAAACTCATAAAAAAAATATCAATCAAATTTAATTAGTTTTGGTTAAATTTTTGGGATCATAGGATCATTTGGTTTGATTTTTATATCTCTATATAAAATTCACAATTATACCTCTAAATAAAATTCACAACTCACTTATGGATTTTAGGTTGAAAATTTTAGTTTATTTTATAATTATAGTAGTTGTTTTTGTAATTGTTTTTATAAATAATTCCGTTCGATTTTTTTTACCGTAGACATTTGGGTTATAATTTTGGTCAACAAAAATTGATATATTAGATTCATAACATGGATCAAATAGATCAATTTTTGTTGATCAAATTATAAGTCAAATAAATCTTATAAAAAAGAGAATAATGTTATTGGAATACAAAACTTAACACAAAATATGACACAAATATAATATTATGTAAAATAAAGAAGACCACGTTTTGTATTTGTATTATAATACACATTATTGTATTTGTGTCTCATTTTGTATCAAATTGTGTTTCAATGACATTACTCAAACATAAAACAAACAAAAAGATAGTAGTATTTAGGGTGGCAGTGACCACCCTATGTCCCCACAAAGATCAGCGAATATAATAATATTTATTTTGCAACTATCATATCATTGTTTAGTTTTATATCATATTATGTCTGTGACTTATCATGTGCATTAGTCAGATCCTTAGATTCTATAACATAACATTAAAATAGATTTGAAACTTTATTTTAATGTTAAAAAATTGAAAGAGAACTAGAAGTTAAGTGTATGTTTGGTCGGAGGTAGACGGAGGAGAAGAAATATTTATAAGTTTTTATATTTGATTTAGTTTTTAAGAGGAGATGAAAGGAAGCTAAGATAACATAAAAACCATTTAAAATTTATCGGCTCTCCTTGAATCAAATACAAAATCATTAAAAAAAAAATCCACTATTTTTCGTATATTTTAAATCAAACATATCTCCACTTCCCTTTCTCCCATTCTTCCATTAATATACCTCATCTATTCCCCTGCAATGAACCAAAAAGACTATAAGTTATCATTGATATATATGCTAACATAAAACAAAATATTCAACAAAAAGAAAATTGCTAAAACGGAATGGAACAAAACGAGGTATATTCATGAGTCAAAAAAAAGGGATGTATGCTCATTTTCATTTCAAGAGAAAATCCTAAGCTTAGATAGTTGGTTTGTCAAATACTCATTTTTAGAGGAATTCCGCTAATGCCAGCTTAGCCACCTTTTTCAGAATCGTAGTACTTAGATTGTATTTAAGACATTTTTTTTTCATCATTATTATTATAACGATTCTCGTTTTCTCCAATAATATAATATCCTCTCTATTACATACCATTCAAAAAACAAAACAAAAATCAATTCTGAGAATTTGCCCCCTAACCATACCCAACTTTAAAAAAAAAATTCATTAATTAAATTGATTAATTATGCATGAAACAACAGCTACAACATCGTCTTCAATGGTTAGCAATTATTACCCATTAATCATACTCCGCCTCAAGTCATTGCTGGTGGTTTACTTGGAATCATAACGTCAACTATTTTTATATGTATAGACAAATGTTAATAAATTAGTGTTTATGTTAATTTTATTGATTTAAATTTGAATTTTTTTTAACTTTTTGTTATTCTTTAATTCATTAATCGGGTTACTTACTATTACGGGTATTCATAACAACAATTATTGGGTGGATATCTAATAAACATGATGGATTAATCAAGTTGAGGATTCCGTTGTGACATGGCATTCTATGGAGCATGGCATCTTAGATTTAGTTTTTCGTTTTTATAGCTTATGTCATGCAATAATAGTTTATATATTTAATTTAATTATTTTAAATAAAATTATAAATTTATGTGATCAAGATATTTATATTGTTTTCGTTAGACATATAAAAGTGTGAAGAATACATATAAGTTGATTTATAATAACAAAGACTAAGTATTGGAGAAAAATATTATCGAAAATAAAGATCAAAGAATTTTTTTATAAGGCTAACTTTTTTAAAAAAAATTATGAAAAGTGGAAAATATTTAACACAAACTTTTATAATGGATGTAGACACATGAATGAATACCTCCAAAACCATATTTGGTTGGATTACTTTCATATACGCACCACAAAGTCCACATCAGAATAGAAACAATAATAATGAATCTCATCACCGCATTTGTATGAAATTGTTCATTCAGTCTTTTATATTTGTTTATTTTTTTAATTTTTTTTATTAGATCTTAACTTTCTAAAATATTGTAAAGAGATTATTGTTTTAACAAATATAATATAAGATTATAATTTCTGATAGTATATTTAAAGGTGGATGACCAAATAACAAGGACAAATAAACAATTACCACTGCATTATACTTCCACCTTGGAGTGTATTCTGCAAAAATTGTTTTGATCTCTATATTATTATAGTCATGAAATGAATCTAAATTTCTTAAGTGTTATATTGAGCATGTCTCTTATCAATAATTGTGGACTAAAATAACTAATAGAAGAAACATTATGCCACTAAATTGTATATTCAAATACTACAGTGATAATAGAGACAAAAATTGAATGTTAACTCATCACCTTATATTAACAAGCTTGTCACAAGAAGATTTGGACACTAGCCATGATACTTGTTCTTTACTTTCGTGATGGATAAAACTAAAATTTGTATTTGTTTAAATTATTTATTTATGATTTTATTGAAAAGTAAAATTCAAAAAGATTTTTTGGAACAAAGACTTTTGCATAAAAATAGTTATGAGCGTTTATATTTTATAAGAAAAAAACCCTTAATATTAGAACAAAGATGCATTTTGGTTCACTTTTTTCAAATGCTTTTTTATGTACTAGTTTTTAATTATTTTATAAAACTAATATCTTAATTTTTTTTGACGCAATATCTTTAATTTTTGGCAACATTAAAAAATACACAAGTATAAAATAATAAGGTCTGATTAGTTCATAAGTTAAAAAACGCACTTTTTGACCAAACAAACACATCTTTGTGATGGCTGATGGGTGGTAAGTATGGCCCAGCAAACTGTCCCACATAAATAAAATAGTAAAATAAAAAATTATATTATTATAATAAAATAATTATTATTAAACAATAATAATGTAAAATTCATTAGATGAAAAATTTTCACCCACTCATATACCCGATCAAAGCAAGTTTTTTGTCCAATGAATAAATAATTTTAAATGTATTAAAGCCTTAAGCCTTAGACCGATGATTAGCCTCATAAACACATCTTTGATTTTAGTGAAAACCAAATTCCGTAATTAGGATGGGTTCAAAAAAATACTTTTTATTTATTTATAGAAGTTGTATGTAAATTGTTGATGTAGTCACATGAACCATCGGATATTTTAGTAAATGTATGCTTACTTACTCCTTTCCAAAGTTTTGATTGTTTAAAGTATTTGTACATAGATAATGAATCATTTTACATATAAAAATAAGTTTAGTTAATCATTTAATTTATTATTATAAATACCCAAATTTATTTTTCCAATCATTAATCATTAAATACTTTACAAATGGTCTTAATTTTCAATAAAAGTTAATAAATATCAATTACAAATAACAATTTTATAAAAAAAATTATGTTCATAAAATAACAATATTATACTTTGGGAGTATACTTAGATGAAAAAGACCATTATATTATTATTTTCATTTTTTTAATAGGGGTAAAATGGTCAATGCGAAGAAGAAGGTAATAGTATTACTATTTGTTTTGATATTAAGGAAGATATATTTTTGGGTCAAATGATATTAATAAAGATATATGATTTTGTGGTCTCACCTTATCCCGATATAAAGGTAAAAGCGGTAAAGGAAAGATAATCAATAGTAGTTGAGGGGGTGTGTGATAGTAACTAGCAAGTTGAGAGGGAAGAAGAGTGGTGGGTGGGAATAGAAATAGTTCTACTTTTTGTGTTTGTGGTGTTCGTGCGTGAAAAGAAAAAAGAGAGGAATTAAAGAGGTGACGTGGCACATCCAAACTCCATTTCTCTATTAAATTCCCAAATCTCATTCTTTCCGGTCACCGCATCTTTCTTCCCGTCAACACCGTACCCACCGGTAATCTCTCCGTTTCTCTCTCTGCAACTAATTTCTCACTCCTAAATAATAATATCATCTCCCTATTATTAATCAATTCATATGTTTATATTTATTAGGCAAAATAATTATATAATATAATGTGTATTCTTGTCATTTCTGTAATTTTGGAGTTTTACATTTTCTTATGCAAATTGATGCAAGTTACTTGTATTCTCTTACATGTTTAGCTTATGACTGGATGAATTGGTTAAACTCTAGTGGCATAAGCTCTTAACAATTTGACTTTATTTCATCTTTGGTATAGAAATAGTTTATTATGCATAAGTACTTTTATAAGAAGCGTTTATGCTATAAATGTTCAATTAAGTTGTTTATCTAAACAGAGGCTTAGATTAGAAAACTTTTTAATTGAAGCTATTGGCTAGCTGGAGCTGTCTATTTTCTTTGCCAAAGAAATAATGTTGAAAGTAATGATTATATGGTTGTAACTTGTTTGATGTGAAAATTTCGTTTTCATTCATTTTTAGGGTAAAGGTTTCTTCAACTTTGTGGACAAGCTTTAATGTACTACAGAAGCAGCAATATTGCGGCTAGGATTTTCGATCGCCAAATTTCAACTCCTGCTCCTGGCACTAGTGTAATTTCTTCTTAATTATGATTCTATTTAAGATTGGTTTTTCTTCTTGCAATACTTGCACCTGCGGTCTTCGTTGGCCTCTTTTTAGCTTAGGAGGTTGTTTGGTGTATTGATTTATTTTTCAAAAGCTCAGGGGTGGAATTATTAGTGGAATTGGAAACAAATAATTAAGAATGTTTACAAGGTTTATGTTTACCTACATGAGTTTGTAAGCACCTCAGAACAGGAATTGGTCTTTCTTGTTTTTTGCTTGGGTGTAGGGGGTGTGTAATTGCAGGGTGTGAATATCCCTGCTGATACAAGTTAGTTACTGTTACTGTAAAATAAAGCTCATTAGGGGAAGATTAAACAAAAGGGTAAGTGGAGTAATGCTATATGCTTAACTGCATTTTCTGGATATGTAGAGAGGTTTTAATTTATTTGAATTTATTTGACTCGGTTGAATTAAGTAGTGTTAGGTATAAACTGATGATTATAGTGTCGTTATTGAAAGTGCAAAAGTATATATGGTGTGCCAGTTTGGAAAATTTGCTCACAAACAGTCAAATGGAGAAACTAGCACATGAGAAATTTATAAAATTGTTGTATTGTTCCTCTGTTGAAGGAACCTGAATTGAATATAATTTTTGCAGGTGTAATTTAATTCTTGCAGGTTCATCATGCTCGGCGATTCTATGAAAATTTGGTGCCAAGTTACACGGTATATGAGGTTGAGTGCCCAGACCATTCATTTCGTAAATTCACAGATGATGGTCAATACCTTATAAGTTTCAGCAGAAATCATCAAGAGTTGATTGTTTATAGGCCTAGATGGCTTTCTTTTTCATGCAATGATGAGGATTGTGATAAACATGATTTGCCATCGAAAGCAAGGAGATTTGACAGTTTTTTCACCCAATTATATTGTGTATCACTTGCTTCTTGCAATGAACTCATATGTAAAGATTTCTTTCTTTACATGGATAGTAATCAATTTGGACTGTTTGCCACTTCTACGGCTCAAATTCACGATGCACCTGCTGTTGGAGGAGCTGTCCAGGGTGTTCCTTCAATAGAAAAGATAACTTTTCACCTTTTGAGGTGCTTTCCCACCTTCCTTTATATTTTGAATTTTTCTTTTTGAAATCTTCATAATCACAGGACAAATCAGATTCTGACTATTCTCACCTATTATATTTAGACTGGAAGATGGAGAGATCTTGGATAGGAAGGTCTTCAGTAATGACTTTGTTAATTTGACCCATAATATGGGTGTCTTCTTGTATGATGATCTATTGGCAATTGTATCACTTCGCTATCAAACTATACACATTCTTCAAATTAGGGACTCTGGGAACCTTGTTCATGTACGTGCTATTGGGGAATTCTGCCGTGAAGATGATGAATTGTTTCTCAATTCAAATGCTCAGGTTGGTAAGCTTTTGGCTTTAGCTTTACATTACGAGCATCTTGTTGAGTATTCCATTAGATAAATTGTTGTGGCTTTTCTCCAAAAAATCTACAATTTTTATTAATTGAATATGCTTTTAAGATCCCCTTGAGTTGGCTCAGTTGAAGTTGTGGGGCATGCATTGTGAATACACACCTCTTCAATATATTCCATCCCATCTTCCCTCCCCTTCCCTTTACGGCCTCATGTCGGCTTCCCCTTGGGCTCACATCAGTGGTGGGTCTTCCCTTGAACCAAAAGAAAAAACCTTTTAAGAATGCTTTCACAGTTCCTTTTTAAAAATCACAGGTGAACTTGTGTAACACACACTTTGTGAGCTGTGAATGCTTTCTGAATCTGTTGTGGGTTCAAACTATCAGTTTTATGGTTATCTTTGATTGTAATTACATCTCAAACATCAATTGTTACTTGTGAGGCCATATGCGCTCAGTTTTCATCTTTACACAGTATAGATGTATGGTATACCTTCATATTTTGTCAACTAAATTTCTGTGTGCAGTAGCCTATATATATACTATCACACGCAATTTTGATGGTTTTGTGACAATATTAAATGACTAAACTCATAAAAGACAATCATTTGCTGACAGCACATTTCATCGTCTGACAAAAATAAACAGCACCAGTCACCAGAGAACCATGTTGAAAATCAGATGCATCAAGGTCAGCCTAATACAGGGAATTCTTTTCTAAGTGGTATAAAACAGCGATTGCTTTCATTCATATTCCAGGGACAATGGAGTGAAGAAAGTGATGATACTTTGGTTAGTCTTGTGAATTCACTTCTTATTGCAAATCTTCTTTTTCCATGTTTTATTTGCCTCGGCTTCTTTGCTTAACATGTTGCAGGCAGTTCATACTTCATAATATATTATCTTGGAAGGATATAGGCACATAGCTTATTTCCAAATATTAGTTTCTTTTTCTTTTATCTTTGATTTGGTGAAAGCTTCAGTTTCTTTCTTGTTGTTCTTCTCAGCAAATTGTTTAGAGATCTTCTTGTGTCTTATACTCTCAATGCTTATGGACATTATTTGTTGTTGTACATCCATATTTATTTCTCCACAGGCATTCATGTGTGAGAATGCGTGGGCTTATTGCCCAGCTTTGCCATTTTTATGCACACACATTTTTGCAATAATTGAGTAGCAGAAATTATAATAAATGAGCTAAAGATGTTTTCAATTTAGGAATAATAACCACTCAAGTGGTTATCCGTGTTCAAAGGATGGTTGTTGAATGATCACTTGTTAACATAATAAACCACTTGTATGCTTAATTATTCCAGGAGCAACTCATTTTACACCGACTACAAAATTTGGTTTTCGGTATGAGTGTGTAGACAATTTATAGGCAAATGGTCAGTCTCTAGACCTAATACTGTTGTATAGACTAAATGGCATCAGTTGATCATTGCACCTGACCCCACCTAGTGGAAAATTTGTTTGGTGGTTGTTGTTGAGTGTATAGACAATTATTACACCTTGGTACGTTGTCAATTGCTTACACTTGCCATTTCTCCTAATTACTACTCTGCATTTTTCGCTGTCTCTAGTTTCTGTGTTTCTAAATTGTGGCTGTGTAAGATTTTTGGCTGTCTGTATTATGTAGGTTTGTAAATTTCCACTTATAAATTGTATCTTTTCTCAATGTGTATATTCATCATTTTGATACTGTTTTTGTTCACCAGAGGATGCAAAGACTTAGGAGCAAGTTTTACTTCCACTTTCAAGATTATGTTGATTTGATTATCTGGAAGGTAGGTCATCAATACATTTTATGCATCTTAACTGGTACTTTATTGCCGCTTTATCATCAGACCAGATAACTTCTCTATTGATTTTTATAAACAATGGGGAACGTAACCAGTTGCATCTATTCAATTCTTGGACAGGTGCAATTCTTGGATCGACACCACTTGCTAATCAAGTTTGGTAGTGTAGATGGAGGGGTAAGTTCTCTTTGTATGTGTTTTTATTTTTTATATATTTTTTTTCTAATAAGAACATTACAGACCCTAAGCACATAAAATGAAAATTACTTGCAAGAACCTGAGAGAGGGCCAAATATTGAATGGCAACAGTATAGTATCTTCTTACAAGCCCTCTCAAGACACAGTTTCATCAACTTGTTACTGAAATTTAATTATCAGAATGGGGGCAACAAGGGTTAAACTTTTGAACGATAGGTCAGGATATCTCAGACCATGTTAGGGACAACTTTTAAAGGCTTACAACCTGTTAAATCGATATGTGCTTTTGAACGATATGTGCTCTATTAAGGTAATATGACAGATGTGTTGATATTTTGTGTTTTGAAGCCTCAGGTGTCAAGAAATGCCGATCACCATCCAGCTTTTGTTGCTGTATATAACATGGATACAACTGAAATTGTATCATTTTATCAGGTAAATTTGTTTTTCATCGCGTGTTTTATTTTCTTGGTTTTTCTGTGTTACAGTGTCTTTATGTTTTTTTCCCTGATTTATCTTTACATTCTATCAGAATTCAGCAGACGAGCTTTATCTGTTGTTTGAGAAGTTTTGTGACCACTTTCATGTAACATCAAGGAATTCAATGCATATGAATTTCGTATCATCTCATTCAAATAATATTCATGCACTGGAACAGCTACGGAGCATAAAGGATAAGGCAAGCAACTCTTCACAGGTGAAGTGTTGTTGCTGGTAACCTTGTAATCGCATGCTCCCTCTCTCCTTTCCCTGACAAAAGAAAAATCAAAAGGTGATGAAGATGGCATATGGGTTCTATGTATAAATTTTTTTTGTTGTTTTGCAGTTTGTGAAGAAGATGCTTGCTTCTTTGCCTTTTAGTTGTCAGTCACTGAGTCCTTCTCCTTACTTTGACCAATCTCTTTTTCGGTTTGATGATAAGGTATACTCCACAAGGATCCCGGAGATCTGTTGAACTATGAAAGAAAGTTGCAGCCATTTAATTTATCATCCTCTTTTTCCCCATGTTATCTTTAGAAGCTATAAATTTTTTCAGATACTTAGGTTATTTTTTTAATATCTCCCATCATTGCAGCTGATTTCTGCAACTGATCGGCATAGGCAATCAACTGACCATCCAATCAAGTTCATTTTAAGGAATTATCCACACTCTCTCAAATTTAAGATCAAACCAGGTGCGCATTATTTCCGAGCTGTTTGCATTCTAAACATCAAAATGACAAGATAATATACTCCACTTTAGAGAGTGAAATCAGGGGCAGGATCATGCTTTTCTAATGTGGAGGATACACAATAGTGTAAAGTGCGACTGTATAATTGTTCATGAGAAAAATGAATTTTTTTTTGGTTGCAAATAAACTTGGATAACTAACTATAGCTTTGTTAGAACCTGTTAATTTTTGCATCAATGCTTACCATGCACATTTTACTCTTTAAGACATGTTCTTTTTGTTAGAATAGCATGCCACACACGTGCTCACACTTAGGTTGATGGTTAGTATCGAATGTATCAATATTCTATATTTGGTATACAATTGTATTGGTTTTCTTATTTATATTATTTGTTTTACCAGTAATCCATGCAACTTTGATCTGCTTTTTGAACAATAACTTAGCAGACTTTATTTTATGGTTCAAATTTAGGTCCTGAAGCTGGTAGTATGGATGGTCGTGCAAAAAAGATATCTTCGTTTCTTTTTCATCCAATTTTGCCCTTTGCTCTCTCTATTCAACAGACTTTATTCTTGCAGCCATCAGTTGTAAATATTCACTTTCGAAGATGACCCTAGATTTGCTTTTTTTCTTCCATTGCAATATGTTTTTCACTGAATCTAGAGGAGTTGATACTTGTAAAATGTATGTCAATCAGATCAGATTCGATTGCTTTCCTCTCACAATTGATGTTAGTTTTATATTTTCGCCAGATTTTGTTTTAGAGAAATTTATTTTAGCAAACATAAATTAATTACAGAAAATTTTATCATTTAAAAAAGGACAAAACTTATATAAGATCTTTATGTCCTGTTTATACTGTTATTATCCACCAAAAAACATGTCACCTAGATTATGTATTAATATTGTATTTCTATTTGTCATGAGTTAACATGGTAACAATTCTCTGACTTCCCTTTTCATCATCTGTCTTAAGTGTAGGATCTAAAAATCATAGTGGTTCGTCTGTCATTTTGTCAATCCTACCGTGAAAACAAACATGCAATGCTCTTAGCTCATACGCCCCTTCGGCCAAAGTTGGGCGACCTAACCTGTGTTTCATCCAACAAGAACTGATTTCAAGCTTTCTTGCTACGGCAAAACCTATCAAACATGTTCAAAACTGATCTGCATCCCAAACCATTGCAGGAATTACACACACCATCATCTTATGGTTCTCTCTCTCACACCTCAATATAGATGCTACTAATAATATTACATCATAACATAACATTGGACCTAAAGGACAATGATTGTAAATGGTCTGTAGTTCTATACTATACATTAGAATATATTCCTGCACTGCAGTGGTTGAGGCATAAATTCCTACATACTAATGAAGAGGTTATGCGTCCAAAATTCTCCTTCAAAATCTTGCAATTGGAATGGAAGAAATAATTATTCAGTTGACTGCTACCACAGCATTAGGAGCTCTTGAAAAGCCCATGTTAGATTCACTTGCTTGTTTGTGGTGATGATGATATGTTTGATTGAAACCTGACCACTTCATTTGCATGAACCCGTTCTTCCTCCATGGAGCCAGATGCATTTTCTTCTTCTTCATTGATTTCTTTGCAGCATCACACACAACTTGAACAATTGCAGTTAAGTACTCTGCCTTCCCGACATAAAATTCCGGTAAACACGACACAATTTTCTGGTACTCTTCACCTGCTTTTGCAATCTGAAACTGTTCCTTCAATTCCAATTCAATAAGAAATCGGATTTGTTTCTTCCTTGTTGATGTCCTTGCAATCACTTCAATATACTCGTGAGAACCTAAAATACAAAACCAACAACCGGAACATAATAACTATACTATTCATTTATAGTGTAAAATAGTAATTCAATTTTGGTATGTAAAATGTATGGTTTCTTAGACTTTGTGCACCTAACTCAACCCCATAATATTAGATTGTAAAATGCAGAACCAATTTATTTGACTTAACTGGAACAATTATTAGTTAGATTTTATTTACATCTCGATCATAATTCGTGACCAAAACCCTTCAAAAAAATTGTAAAATATGAAATGCCCAAACTTTATAATAAATAACTATGTAGATGATGGAATTTTAATTATATATAAGAATATAATATTGATATATGCACCTCCTGGAAATTTATGTGTGGATTTCCATTTTGATATGCAAAGATTGGTAGTGAATCCTCTGTCAGAGAGCATAGTAGCCACTCGTCTTCTCAAACAGGTGATGCAATTGTGAGAGTTAGGCTTCAAGCAGCTGCAAAAATCTGAAGCTTTTATCTTGTTGATGATTCCACCAACTTCTTGTCTCAATTTCGACCCTGTTATATTGTATCTCTCCAAAATTTCCTAACACAGTACAAAAAAAAACATTTTGTTCATAATCAAATGCATGTGGTTCAAAATATTCTTTTACATTTGTTCTCTATTTTCATATTCGTATTTTAAAATTATGTATGCAAAATCACTTTCTCATTATTTCACATGTTGATTGTATTAATGCATGATTGTCTTTTGATGCGAACCACAAAATGAAAATATATTATATATCTAAGAATATCCAAGTTCTGTAAAAAAAACAAAAGAATATCCTTAAAGGAATATTCCAATACCTAAGTTTATTCGGAAATTGTGAAATATTAATTTTATCTAAAGCAGATAAAAAATAATTATAACTCATATTTTATTTTACTATACTAGTATAATTTTATGGACCACCAATACAAGTGACTGGTAGCCGTGTGTGTGAGTTGTAAATATCATGATACCATGTTTGATTATCAATGGTTAAAAAAAAGTAAAATTTTATGGGTTCTAAGATCATCACAAATAAAAGTATAATATGTTTCTATAAAAAAATAAATTGTAATAACATGTGGTACAACTTTATGTAGTTGTCACTAACCACTAATAAAAGAAGCCAAACAGAAAACATCTATTCTTACAAAACTCAAATCAAGACCACTCTTCTGATTCAGATATTTTGGGAAAAATGTATTTAAAGAATTAATTTTCATTGGACCTTGTTCTAGTTTTTGTCATGAATGAGAATAGCAAAACGGATGAAGGTGAGTACGTTATTTCACGTGACCCCAAATTTTACCATGGACCATTTTTGTCCACTCATATATTTTTAAAAATCATTCGAAATTTTAACGATTTAAAGACGTAGTAATTAATTAATATTGATTTGATAAATTAAATTTTGAAAGACACAATTATTATTTTTATTTGTAGCAAATCAAATTATTATCTCAACGATAAAGTTACTTGTTAATATTTTAAATAACTTTTAATGAGTGATTTATGGTATGATAGACCAATAAACCAACTTAATTAATGTAGCAAAAACTTTAAAACTATTAAGGTAAAATGAGATCCTTCAAAGAGAGAAACAAACAAACAAACAAAGCACATATATATTTGGATTATAAGAACAAATTAATTTGATGCTCTATATTCTTAAATTAAGCTTGTGTTTATGAGAAGGAGCTAGGAAGCAAATAATTTATTTTTGTTCAATATTTAGAATTGCATGCCCAGAAGCCTAATTGTCTTTTTTTAATTTTAATTTGGTTAATTAAACAAAACAAAAACTAAACAATTAATTAAATTTTTTCTACGTGCCTAAAAAAATTAACTTTTTCCAACAAAAATGAATGATGAATAGAAAGTATATACCTGAAGAAGTGCCACCTGAGAATCCCAATACAAAATCCTTTGTGGTGAATCTTCCTCAGAATCACTACTTTGTTGTTCTGACAACCATAGATCCTCCAAAGAGGCATGCAACTCTGATTCATTGGAATGGTAATAATGTTCATCCATGAAAACACACACTTTTTCTTCAAAGCTCTCCATGTTCTTCTTCTCTTCAACAATAACACAATTTCATTACCCTCTTTGTATTCCTTTAGAAATACAAAGAGGGAAGGGTTAAAGAGAGAAAGAACAAAAGTGGTTTAAGGAAAGATACAAAATGTTTTTTTTTTTTACAAAGAGAAAATGAGCATTAATTAGATGAAGGTGAATATATAGGGTTGATTAATTTGCCATGTCATGATGTCAATTATAGCATGCGGAAGATATATCAAATAATGGAAGTTTATTACAATTTTACTCCACATTTTCATTGTTGTTTGTTATTCGTGTATTTTCCTAAGTTTATGTTTGATTTTGCATTTTTTATGTGAAATATGCATTGCCAATTTTGTAAATACCCCGTTATGGAAAATGCAAATACTTAAAAAATTTGATTTTTTTTGAAATATCATGCTTTGTTTACTCTTTGAAATATCATTCTAGATTTTGTGAATGGTTTAAAATAAGAAATTTTTACACCATTAATTAATCATCTTTGTTCAATCACAATTTTTTGAATTACACATATAAATTGTTGTAATAATGCATTAACAACATAAAATAATTTATATAGACAATGTACGAAAATTGAAATTTAATTTTAAAAAACTCAAAATTTATATTTTTGTGAACGACAATGTCCGGTCTATGTTTGAGGCATACTATCCCTGGGCCACTGAAAGCATGTTTTAATTGTTTTATTTACATGTCAGAACATTACAATTACAATTATTTATAGCATAATTTCAAAGAAAATGTAAATAAATGTTTTAAAGATATTTATCAAATTTGGAACTTTCAGATGTGTAATTAATTATAATAAAACTTATCATATTTTCTAAAAAAAATAAACATTTATTAAGAGTTTAAGTATAGAAATAAAATTTAAAAGATTATATCTTTAATACTTTAGAACTGTAAAACGTAAACTTTTCTTTCAATTTTTAATTTTTTTTTTTGTTATTTATCAAGTAAATCTTAACAACATTTATTAGTATCACCTTAATTTTAAAGATAATTAAAAATTCCATAATTTTAGAAATAATTACGATAGCAATCCTTAAAATTAAATCCTCAATAATGGCCTTTTCATATGGCTGGTGGCCATCCCAATATTCGAGTCGAAGTTAGCTCCTTGTCTTCATCGTTTATTTTATTATGTCCCAATTTTGTGGTGAGAGTTTCATTGAAAACCAAAAACGTGTTCAATGTTAAGAAGTGCTATAGATGCATCTATTAATATAATGGAAATGTTAACAAATATTCTAATGTTAAATATTTAAATATAAGAAATTTATATTAAAAAGTGTATTAGAAAATTATATTTTCATGTCAAAATTTTGTTCATATTAATGTAAATTTGTTACTTTTGTATTTTTAATAAGTCATTCCTTAGCAAGTATCTTACTTGTCAGTTTGATCCATAAACTAAATATAGAAATTTTGAATTGACAATGTATTGAAAATTATGTTTTTAACTTTTTTAAAAGTTTAAAATTTGTTATTTGTAATGTAAAATTTCTAATTTAGGGCACTTATTACCGATACATTTTTTTAAACACTTATTTACAATTTTATGTAAGTTAAAAAAATACAATTATATTTAAAGCTTCTTGCTTACAAAAACTCTAAGACAATTGTTAAAGAGTAAAAG
>JBBPBP010009780.1:1198302-1211360 GCA_037974735.1 Cicer chorassanicum
ATAATTATGAAAGGAAAAAAAAATGGTTAAATGGTTAATCTTATACAAGATGCCAAAAAAAAATAGAAAGAAAAGATCTAAGATGAATAAAAAAACTAATTTGTACAAAATAAAGTAAATAAAATGCGTCATATTTTTATGCATTATTTTAAAATTGAAGATATAAACTTTAGTTTATAAAAAAAAGGCAAATATGTTTTAAAGGAAATATGTTTTTTTGTTGTGAAAAGATAAGAGTTTGTTAAGGTCATAAAAATGGTGAAAATTCGTGCTGTGGGAGGAATGATACAAAACTTAATACCCGTAGAAATGAAAGAAAAAAATAAAGTACTGTTAGAAAATGATTGAAATGTAGAAAAGGAAGAGATAAATGGAAGAATGGAGTTGAAGTTCAAGAATTGCTATCTCGTTATTGTCGTCATTGTCGTCGAAATCGGAGAAGAAGTAACAGTTTTTTTAGTGTGTTAATGCGAGAAAGAAAGCATATTGTTGATTCCATTTAAATTGTATGTAAATTACAATTTAAAGAAAAAAATTAGGATTACGAGAAAGGATTTATGGTTCAAATCCAAAAAAAAAATATGAGGGAATAATAATCGGATAAAATATAAATCCAAAAATAAAACATGCATGAATATTCATCCAGTAAATAAATGAGTTAGATTATAACCATATTATTTTAACCGAATATTTAAAATAAATTTAAATCCAGTTATAGATTTTGATCTCATAACCAGATTTTTTGTGTGGCCCTAATTTAGATATGCTCTCAACCAAAAGAACTCTTAAATACAAACTCATCTAATCTTTATTTAAAAGAAAAACTTTGCAAATGTTTTTTTATATAAATATTGGCATAACCCGTCAAGTACAGTATAAAATAACTACCAGTTTACCACTGCCCTCCGTATCTCTATCGTACACGCAATGGAAGATAAATTTTTCTTTTGAAAAAAATCAAACAGGACTATAATTACACAACAACCAAAACCCAAAGTACAAGGAATGTTATGAGAAGGAAAAATCTTGAGTAAATAGGCAAGTTAAAAACATAAAGTTTTGACTTTTAAAACTTTTCTTGCTAATGCATTAAACTGGCAGAGACGCTCTTGTGAAGAAGTCTTTAATTTTCCCTCAACTCTATCTTTCTTTGAGTGAGGTTGTGTGTTTCACTTCCGCCTGCTTTAACTTGTGCTTGATAGAGGAACTGAACTGTATGCATTTAATGCTTCCTTCACAATCTTCAAATGTTGATGCACTATTTCAAACTTTCCACCACAAACTATGATATCGGTAGCCAGCTGATGGAGAAATTTTCACCATTTGCATTTTACTGCATTAACTCTGCCTTCCTAAATTGACCTGATAGTACTACTGTTAGGATATACAAATAAGGATAATTAGGAGTTTGTTAGTAGTTGTGTTCCTAGGTTGTTAGTAGTGGTAGGATAGGGATTGGGTCCTAGATAACTAACTAATAACAGAAACACCAAAGCAGGTACACCTATACCACTACTAACAACCTAGGAACACAACTACTAACAAACTCCTAATTATCCCTATTTGTATATCCTAACAACTACCTTGCATCTTAAATATGTCATGATATGAAACTCCAGTTTAATAAGCAGTCAATAAGTTGGATTTCCACTAATAGTTATCAAAATGCTGTCAGGAAGAGATTATTAACCAACTTCAAGTAGATATATAAAAATCAAGAACAATGAAACCAACTTCAAGACACGTCTTGGACACTAGCACACCTTCGATTAGAAGTATCATAGATTCTTGTTAGAGATCCTTATAGACCTGGTTATCAGTCATCACATATAACAAATTGTGCATCATCCAAACTTCCCAAGGAAGAATATATGTTCGCAAGAAGCACATAAGGCGCAGAATTTCGCGGGTCCAGTCGATAGAGTTCCTTAGCTGCTCTTTTCGCTAAGCTCAAGTTAGCATGATCATAACACAACCTCCCATAATCTAGAATGACTCACTCCGGCTATAACCAGGATCCTTATGTACCTGGTTACCACTCATCAGATCTCTAACAACTTGTGCATCATCCCATCTTCCCATAGAAGAATACATGTTGGCAAGAAGCACATAAGGCGCAGAATTTTGCGGGTCCAGTTGATAGAGTTCCTCAGCTGCTCTTTTTGCTAAGCTCAAGTTAGCATGAACACGGCACGAGCTTAACACAACCTCCCACACAATCGCATCATCTTTATATGGCATGGTATCGAGAATGACTTCTACTTCAAGAAACCTCCCTGCTCGGCTCAGACAATCTATGATGCAAGTATAATGATCCAACTTTGGCACCACTTCAAATTTTTGTAGCATCGCGTTGAATATTTCGACCCCTTCATCGACCAATGCTGAGTGGCTACAAGCGGTTAAAACAGCAACAAAAGTAATATCATCAGGTTTTTCACCGGACGAAATCATGTCATTGTACAGGAATACAGCCTCATGACCATAACCATTCTGCGCATAACCATGTATCATCTCATTCCAAGTAACAATATTTTTGCTGGGCATCATATCAAAATAACATCTGGCTGCACCTACATTCCCACATTTACAATACATTTCTATGAGAGAACTCCCCACAAATACATCATCTACATAACCATCTTTTATGATCTGAGCATGGATTTGTTGTCCTTGAAACAAGGAGGAAAGTTTCGCACAAGAGCTTGCTGCGGTAGCAAAAGAAAACTCGGAAGGTACAAAGCCGAATTGTCTCATCTGTTTAAAAAAAGCCAAAGCATCTTGTTCAAGAGAATTGATTGAGAACCCTGCTATCATTGAGTTCCAACAAACAACATCTAGTTCAGACAGTTTACTGAATACATGCTCAGACAACTCCATTTTCCCACATTTTGAATACACATTAATAAGGCTACTTGCAACATACAGATCATCAAAAAATCCAAGCTTTTGACAAACTGCATGAACCTGTTTTCCAGATTCAAGAAGTCCCAATTCAGCACATGAACTGAGAATAATGGCTAGAGTGGTCCTATCAGGATGCTGACATTGAAACTGCATCTTTCTAAACAGTTCAACTGCCTCTCCATGATCTGCACTCTGGTTATACCCCGAAAGTATGGCATTCCATGAAATCAAACTCGGGTACGGCATGCAGTCGAATATCTGACGCCCAGTTTTAACGTCCCCCGACTTAACACACGCTGCCAGCATATTAATATATGTAACATCATCTGGTTCATATCCACAACACTGCATCCTCTGAAAACACTCAGCAGCTTTCTCGCTGTTGCATCTGTTTCCATACCCAGATATCATTATATTCCAAGAAACAACACTGTGCTGATCAAAACTAACAAAAACCTTTTCAGCACTATCCATGTCCCCACTTTTAGCATACATATCAAGCAAAGAATTGCACAAATGGAGGTCTTTCTCAAACCCAAGTTTAACCGAGAGAGTGTGAATCTGTTTCCCTTGCGCATTAGTCAATAAACCACAACTATTATCACTGATACCAATTTCTCTATTCCCAGATACTCCTTTTGCACAAATACCCAAGATGCTGGACAATGAAACAGAATCAACACAAATCCCTTTTCTCAACATGAGTCTAAACAATTCCAAAGCTTCTTTGACTTGATTAGTTTGTGATAAACCACCCATCATTGTAGTAAAAGTTACCTCATTAGGTTCATGAATGTCCTCAAAAACACGAATTGCATCCCCGTTTAAGCCACACTTAGTATACATAGACAAAAGAGCATTAACAACATAAATATTACTATCAAGACCAACTTTGATCACAAACCCATGATTTCTCCTACCACAATGTGAATCTAACAAAGCACCGCATGCACTAAAAACAGTAGCAAATGTTATATGAGAGGGTTTAATTGATCCATGTAGCATCATTGAATCATAGGTATCAAGTGCTTGTCTTTCATACCCATTTCGAATCATGGTGGTGATTATGGTGTTCAACGAGACGGTGTTTCTTTCGGGCATTTGAAGGAATAAACGACACGCGTTTTGCAAATTGTTGGATTTGCAATAAGCGGCTAAGATGGCGTTCCATGAAAAGATATTTTTGTGAGGAATTTTGTCGAACACATGGTGTGCGAAAGAGATAAGGTTGCATTTGGAATAGAGTTCTATGAGGTTGTTGGATAGAAAAGTGTCGGAGAAAAGGTTGAAGCGGAAGATTCGAGCATGGACAATTTTGGCGGGTAATAGAGATTTGTTCGTTATGCAAGACTGTAATAGATTTGCTAAGTTCAAACTCTTGACTTCCATCAAAAGTCACAAAACCTTCCACCTCACCCCCTGCTGCTTATATATTGTGGCTTATGAAAAGGGTAAAATACCATTTTAGTCCTTAAAAGTATAAGACAAGCCTATCATTTTGAAATTTGATTGAGAAAAAAAAAATCTAAATTAGTTATATTTTGATGATTTGATAACTAATTTAAATCGTTTAGCTGACTAAATGACTAAAATGACAACGGTCTTATGCTTTCGAAAATTAAAATAGTAGTTTACTCGAAATAAAAAGCTTTATAATAAATGCATCCTAATACAAGTGATATATATATATATATATATATATATATATATATATATTGGTATGCAAATATTTTTTTCAAGGAATACAAATGAGATTTATAGGCTTCATAGTGTACAAGTAAATTAATATTTTCACAATATAAACTAGGGCAAGTTTTGAGAAGCATCACTTTGATAGAAGTTCTCTCTACAATGATCTCCTGTAGTGAAAATTTTCTTTAGTGAAATCTAACTCACTCGTCATACTTGTATTGCATATGGTAAAAAACATTACAAAAGAAGCGAATGGTGGAGATTTTCACTAGATTTTCTTCAATAAAGATCTCATTGAAGAGAATTTGTTCTCTTACAATGATACTTGAAAATTGTCTAAACTCTAACTTACTTTTAATCCACGGTCTTGTTAGTTTTCACAAGACTAAAATTAGAGTTCTCAAATCAGCCAAGTTGGTCCACCAATGCCTAACCCAATTTTCACAAGACTAAGAATAGAGTTCTCAAATTAACCAACTTAGCCACCAATCTCTAACCTAGTGAGCCATACCGTAAAAACGAATCGAGAAATTTGGTGTTCCATACTAACATAAAGTAATAATCGATTAGGCCAAAACAGTTTGATTGATTTCATGCTTATAGTTAAGGAGTGCATACCAACCTAAAATATAAGTTCATTTTACTAGTCTAAAATTGATAAGTCTTAAATTGATAACTCTACGCATGACTAAAAGAGTGATATAATTAATCTTGATTCTATAAAAACAATAGGATATAAGATGTGTGTCTCAAAACTCATCTCACTTGTTGCCCTTATTTTTGTCTAATTGACATCAATTTAGATTGTCCTTATTTTTGTGTAATTGACATCAATTTAGATTGCCCTTATTTTTGTCTAATTAACATCAATTTCAATTTAGATAACATTCTCGATCATGAAAAGAATGACGACGTAGACTTTTACTTTTGAGGATGCAAAATTTCAGATGATTTTCAAATATCATTTTACCATAGATCACCTTAAGAAAATGATTGAGTTCATAAAAAAAAAAGAGAGATTTTTGGTGACCAACACAAGTTTATTTTAAATTTTAACACAAATCTTCCAAGTAACCACATGACATTATATTTATAGGTCCACATAGTATAATACTGACAAAAATGCAACATTACATAATACAAGTGAATAAGCATAAGTATCTAGCACAAATGCAAAAGGCTTCATTCATTCAATTCAATCCATCTTTTGTTGCATTTGATGACCCAACTGGCCGGAGAATGTATGAGGAACCATGCCTGTGTGTGCATTACTAGGAGAATTTCCCTCCAACATAGGTTTCCCCATACCACCAGTGACATTGTCCAAGGATCTTCCTGTTCCTATATAAGAAGTTCTCCTTGTCCCTTGTGGAGATATAAGAAGTCGAAATGCCCAATTGAGAACATTTGGAGCAAACACTCTGTATAGCAAGAATACATCATACCAACTAGGAAACTTCACATATGAATCTCCTCTACATGCCCCACTTACAATCAATCTTGCAAACTCTTCAACTGCTCCACCACTCACATGTATCTATATCCATCAATGAATCATCACATATCAAATTAGTATGTAAATCATAACACACCTCATGTGCAAGTTCAAATGCAACATATATGTAGCAATTGGACTTACTTCTCTTTCTTCCTTCCACTGCATGTCTGCACCTTCCTCTAGCATGAACTTGCCTCTGGTCATTTCACTTCCAATCCAACCGTGCGTTGCTATTGTTACTCCAACATCGTCTTTCAATTCAAATCGCAGCGTCTCATAGAAGTTTATTAACGCCGCCTTTGCAGCCTTACATTACATGCACAAAATATATCATAAATCAATACAACAACAGCAAAATTTTAAATTAACAAAATCAAAATGCAAACTTAATTATACAGAAAACAGATAATTAATATCATATATATACTTACACCAAACAAACTCATTCTTGGCAAAGGTAACCAACTTTCAACTGATGCATTGATAATAACACGGCCATTGCTTTGGTGAAGATGAGGAAGAGCCACCAAAGTTGAATAAACATTCCCCCAAAAATTAATATCCTTAAAAACAAAATATATGTTTCGTTTATTATTTTTATTGAATTAGGAAATGATAATTGAAATTTTAACTATGAAAATTGGAATTCTTACCAAGAGAACAGGGAAAACTGAGGTGTCTGTAACTTCTTCAAAGTAGAATGTATGTCCCAAACTTACTGTATTTACAAGATGATCTACTGCACTCACCAAACACAAAATTCAAAAACTAATTAACTAAGGAAAATCAAACAAAAATAAGAATTTCAAGAGTTTAATTCACACAAATAACGGTTGTAATATGTTGACAATATAATTTTTTTTTTACGTTGACGGTACATAAAAATTAAACTCGAATTAAACATACCACGACCAAAGACATTAATGGTTTCATTGACAAATCTTTTGCAATCATCTTCCTTCACAACATCTGCAGCCATAATCATCACATGTCTTGCACCCATTCTCCTTGCATTCTCTGCAATTCCTCTTAGCCTATGTTCTCTTCGTGCCACCAACATTAAATTTGCTCTCCTTATTGCATACTCATATGCAATTTGCTACAATTTCCATATCATACACATGAAACCAATTAGATAGGTAATTTTTTTGCAACTTTATACAATTAAAGAATAGAGAAGTTGTTATATATATAAACTTGCCTCTCCAATGCCAGAAGATGCACCAGTGATGATGACAACTTTATTATCCATAATATCTTCAGCATATATATAGTTATAGAGCCACTCACAAGCATTGAGGAAACAAAGTGCTGGCCATGAGAAAGCCAATATTATTAAACTTACTGGAGGGACAAACAAATTAAGCAAGAAATTAAAAAAGTCCATAGCTAGCTTCAGATAATATTGAAGGGAACTAGCTAGATAGTTAAGATGGAAGAGAGAATAAAATATTTGTATGTGTGAGTGTGACTTTTACATGCAATTGTAGGAAAGAGGTGGAACACACGTGGAGTTGTCAAGAGTTGTTATTGTGACAGATGGAAGTTTGGTTTGTATTTTCCACTAGACTGAAGCATGAATTGAATTCTGTTTTCTATCTATGCTTACACACACTTGCTGTGTTGTGGAATGTAATCCACAGAGAGGAGACACATGTACAAAGTTATTATAACTACATGACATATATCTTATTTTCCATAATTAGACTTTCAATTTTTTAATATAGTTTGATATTTATTACATTGATAATCAGTAGTTTTAATTTGAATAAGATCAAATTTTGTAAGTGCAATACTTGGACACTTTTTTTACCTTTAGTTATATTTTATAAAATTGTATTTTAAAATTTATCACATTGAAAGCTACTATGATTTCTTTAATATATTATTGATTATAAACATAATATTATTCAAGTTTTATTTTATGAATTTGTAATATTTGAATTTAGTAATAAAATGATATTTTATTTTATTAGTTTTTAAAAGCTATATATTTAAATAATAATATATATTGCAATTCCAACCTATATGAAGCTGGAGATATATAGGTGATAGGTGGAATATTATTATATAACTGATCATAAGTGTTGTCAATCTGGAATACTTGGTCCTCCGTAATTTTTGCACTTCATTACAATCATACCCCAAAAATATCATAACTCTTTCCCTCTCTCCAACCATTCTACCAAATTGCATCATATTCAAATAATTTGTTTTTCATTTTTTTTTTTAATAAAATTTCCATTTATGTCCCTAGCTCCTTCCTCCTTGCCTTCTATCAAAGATTCAACAATCAATTTAAAAAAAAAATATAATTAGTTTATTTTACCTTTGATTCAAACCAAAAAGAAGAAAAAACTTGTACATTGTTATTGTGACTTTTTGTGCTCATTGTAGACATTCTTATCAAACCTTTTCACCCTTCCCAATTTCTCAAAGGTCAATAAATTTTAGTAATTATCCTTCATTATTTTTTCATTCATCTACAATTTCAATTGGATTATCAACCTTTTTAAGGTGTAAACCATCTTCCTTCATTGTCCTTCTTTGATCATATATTTTCCAAATCCATATTCTCCATTTTTTGGATTGTTGTGTGGGTGATATGTCACATTGACATTATATATATATTGTTGCAACATTGATCTTGTAAGGTGGATTTTTCATTGGCATGTACATTTGCCCTCAATAAAGGGCACCTCATACAAGTAAATGGCTAATTGATCATAGGAAATAGAAGAGTGGGAGCTTCTGGGTTCCCAAGAAAAATACAACTATACTAACTTTCTTTCTTTTTTTTAACCCTCTGATTCTCAAGGGAAAGTAACCTTGTTAATCAGAATTATATATAACAACAAAACAACTAATATGGGGTGCATATGCTCAAAAGACTCAAACAAAGAGAAAGTTGAAGAATATGAGAAAGAAATAGAGTTGAATAAGTCTTCAGTGCAATTAGTTGCTCCTACACATATAAATGGAGGATTAAATGGCATTAGCATGAAAGATTATAATTCAGTGCCTCGTTTGGAAAAGGCAACCTCACAAGTGTTTCAAAGAGGTGAAGAAAAAAACATTCAGTTAGATGTCACAAAAAGCCAACATCAAAGATGTATGACAATGAGTTCTGGTATAGGTGAAAGAAAGCCACTAATGAGTAGAATACTTAGTGTGCAAAATTTTGCTGCAGAACCTCACATTGATGCTGGATGGCCATTATGGTTGTCTTCAGTTGCAGGAGAAGCTATCAAAGGGTGGGTTCCTCGAAGGGCAGACTCTTTTGAAAAATTACACCAAGTTAGTTCTAATAATATAATTTGTCTTTTGTTTCAAAATGTTTAATTTAAATTGGTTCAAAGTTCTAGCGCGGATCATAGGTAGTCCATTGTAGATTGATACTTGAAAATAGTTAAAAATACCAATGATGTCTTCTAGAAGTAGAAGCTTACAGTCTTTTCGCCCTCAAGATTAAGATAGTGACTTGATCGGTGTCAATTTGCTAAAGAAACTTGAGTTTTTAGGTATGCATGTATATTTTCTCTTGTTTTTGTCAAAATGGCACAGATCAGATTACTATGTCAAACACTAAAACAAAGAGAAATGTGAGGTTTTACTTCTGAGGACCGACGCTAAGCATTGTTAATTTTCAAGTAATTAATGACTTATAACTTGTTTAAGTAATTGTTTTACATTCAGGTGAATATTTTTGTATATGCAGATTGGACAAGGGGCTTATAGTAGTGTGCATAAAGCTCTTGATCTTGAAACTGGTAAATATGTGGCTTTGAAGAAAGTTCGATTTTCAAGTGGAGACGCGGAAAGTGTCCGTTTCATGGCAAGGGAAATTTATATTATGCGTCAACTTGACCATCCTAATATCCTCAAACTTGAAGGTCTTGTGACATCTAGAACTTCCAGCAGTTTGTACCTTGTTTTTGAATACATGGAGCATGACCTTGCAGGACTAGCAGCTAGACCTGGTGTTAAGTTCAGTGAACCACAGGTATATATATACACATTGATATAATATAAGATCTTAATTGGTAAGAGGTTGTAGACTTATGGATGGAATTGCTTATAAATGTGGTTTGCAGATTAAATGTTACATGAAACAACTACTATGTGGTCTTGAACACTGTCATAGTAAGGGTGTGTTGCACCGCGATATAAAGGGTTCTAACCTTCTAATCGACAACAATGGAAATCTTAAGATTGGAGATTTTGGTCTTGCAACTGTTTATGAACCTAGTAGCAAGTTGCCATTGACAAGTCGCGTTGTGACTCTATGGTACAGGGCACCTGAACTTTTGCTAGGTGCTACTGACTATGGCGTCGCAATTGACTTGTGGAGTGTTGGTTGCATTATAGCAGAATTGTTGGTGGGTAAGCCTATCATGCCTGGAAGGACAGAGGTATTTATAATTCATCTCAATTAACTTATAATTTGGTTACTCAAATTGTAATGTGATTTTGACAGTAACTTTTTATTTCTGCAGGTGGAACAAATGCACAAGATTTTTAAGCTTTGTGGTTCTCCATCTGAAGACTATTGGCAGAGAACAAAACTTCCGTATGCAACAAGTTATAAACCACAAAATTCTTACAAAAGACAAGTCCCAGATACATTTAAAAATTTCCCTTCTTCTGCATTGACACTTGTTGATAAACTACTTTCAATGGAACCTGAAGAACGAGGATCTGCAACTTCTGCACTTAAGAGTGAGGTAACTTTTTATAAAATTGAAATTATAAACTGTTATAATTGTTCTGAATATCATACTTACCTTGATATTTTGCAGTTTTTCACTACAGATCCTCTACCTTGTGATCCTTCAAGTATGCCAAAGTTTCCACCAAGCAAGGAGTTTGATGTCAAGCGTCGAGATAAAGAATCGATAAGGTATTTTAAATTTTAATTTCATAGATATTAAAGACACTGATTGACTTTTTAAGATATTCTAATTTTTGTTTTGCATATAACAACAATATTAAGCATACACTAATAGAGTTTAAAATATAAATTTGGTTCAACTCTATTCTCTATGTATGATTGTTTTCTTGCATTTAATGATGTAGTTAAAGGTGTGATGCACATTCATGAAACTTTGTTTTTGTTTATATCAGAAAAAATACTGAAGCTATCAAAGAACGTGGGCCGGTAACTGTTTCAAGGGGAGCTGGAAATACCAAAGCATTGGAAACACCAGAGTATAATGCTCGAGGAGATTTGTCTTTGCGGGTACATATTTTAAGAAACATGCATGATGATTATTTAGGCCTCGTTTACTTTGTGGAAACATTTTGTGTTTTCATTTTCTAAAACGTGTATTCATTTTAACAAACCATAATTCTCATTATTACTTTTAACATTGATAGGGAAAGTCAAATGTTAGAACGTCTCGTTTTAAATATGAATTCCAAGAAGACGATGAGACTAACCACAAGTGCGAACCTAGCAGAATATCAATGCATAATGGCTATACACATTCTACAACAGGACCGTCCTCTTTGAGTAAGAGGCCAGAATCATCTTGGAAGAATATTCCAGAGTTAAGGACACAAAGGTCTAATTTGAATCAAGCAACAATTGATTCCGCGAACATTTTTATTAAAAAGGAACAAGAACAAGAACATGAACAAGAACAAGGCATGTCAGGCCAAGAAATTGGGATGGTAAATAACAACTATCTTAATTATGTGTCATTTCTAGTGTTTTTATATGGTATACTTTATTTTTCTTATGACAATTTTAATTTTGTAGGGGTACAAGCCAAAGAAAAATAGAATTCATTGTTCTGGACCATTGATGGCTCCAGGTGGCAATATTGATGACATGCTCAGAGAACATGAACGTTTAATGCAAGACGTTTTTCGGAGTGTCAAGAAGGCTAATCAATGAGGAAATTTTGAAGTGTTTTTCTGATGCAGAACTCTCATTTGGCATGCATTCTACTGCCCTTTATATAAAGGGTGTTCAATGTAAACTGATTAAGTAAAAGAAACTCAAGAGTTTCAACTTAAAAGAATCAGATATGTATCATAGATGGTTAACAATTGTTGATGCAAAAGTATAATATGATCATTGTTGGAGTTCTTTGTTGTTGACTTGTTTTGCTTACAGAGAAGTTACAATAGAAATTCTTTTCATTCTTGTGATTATGATTAAATTATGATTTATCAATCAACATACTTCATTTTTTCAAATAGATTTATTCTAATATCTCACACCAACTACTGCGAAAGAGTAGGATACGGAACAAGTTTTGAGCATCTTAGAGTTTGATAAGTGTTATCCTATTAAAAAAAACAAATTCAATATTCAAAATACAATATTTATAGGTAAGTAAAAACATGTATATTTAGAATTTATTCCATGTTAAATTGAAAAAGTCTTTTGGATATTTTTAATTAAAGTATATATCAAAAAAGTATTATGATATATTTTAATTAGATGTTAGTGTATAAAAGTTTAAACTTCGTCTATATAAATGAATCTCAAATATATATTTTGTATGAAAATTTCAAATATAGATAAATACTGTGAATTGATCGCAGCCAATTTATGTTCTTTTTCGATTCTTAAGGATATGATCAATTTTATTAAAACTATGAATATATAAAATTTATAAAATTATTGACTAGTGTCGGCTTGTGATTTCTTAGATCACAACCAATCTATGTCATTTTTATTGCTGTCACATTTTTTTATGAAATTTATTAATGTTGCTTTATTAATATTTAAAATTACTTACAATTAATATGATCAAAAATTTCAATTGTGGTTATGTTTTTTTTACTAGTTAATATGTTAATTATTATCTTCATCTTTAAATACAAAATTATTTTGAAAATTTTGTGCTTTTTTTAATAAGATTATCTTTAAATTTTTAACTTTATTAATTATTTATTTATTTATATATCCTTAATTAATTAAATTTTTTTGCAATTATTAATAATTATT
>JBBPBP010009780.1:1219343-1234966 GCA_037974735.1 Cicer chorassanicum
AAAAAAAAAAAACACTAGTTTTAAGCACAAATATTTATCCTATAAGCATCGATATTAAGGAAGATAATATACATACTTAAGAGATTAATTGTTAGATATCAACCATGTCAATTTCATTTCAATCAATAAAAAAAGATTATCAATTTAAAATCAAATTATGCTACAATCTATTTTGTTATGATATTTTTCAACATCTTCAGAATTTTTTTTGGCAAGATCTTCACAAATGTTTATATAGAGATACGTTAGTTTTACATCAACATTACTTACAAATTAAATCTATACAGCCAACACATAATTAGATAATTAAATCTATATAACCAACACATAAGTAGCTAAAACGTGAGCCATAACTCTACCCAAAGAAAGAAAAGAAAAACATACAAAAAATGGAGTTATGATGAGTTTTTCAGGTGCATAATGTGATAGCATTTTAAGGATTTTGGGTCGGTAAAGGTTTGTTTTTATCCTAAATCACTGCTGGATCATAAACCAATCACTTGTCATATAGCAACAGTACTTTTTGTTGCATAAAGTTAAAAATGTTCATGTGACAGCAATTTTTTCTTTTCCTTTTTAATATATATTATACATTTCATTTAATGTCAATATGCACAAAAAAAGCTTCACTTAAATAGCTTTAAAAACATTTCAACTTTCGTAAACCTTCCATAATAAAATAAAAAAAATTCCTTTTTTTAAAATTATAATAATAATAATAATTAGCCCACGAGTATAATATTTCATTTCCTTTAATAAAAAAACCATTTCCTATGAATATATAAGAAATTGTCAATAACAAAAAACCCACAAAGGTTTATGTTGTGCTGTTTTTTACTTATGTTGTTGACGATTATCCATCCATTCTTTGTAGTGTGGATCTGAGAAATCTACCGCTCTGACGCTCCTAAGATAGGAGAGAGATTACAGAGAGAGAAACAGAAATAGAGAGAGAGAGAGAGAGAGAGTAAGAGTAAGAGAGTGTTGTTTTTTTGAGCAAAACCTACGGCTACTGGTAAGGTATGTTGTTGTAACAAGATATTTTCCACCACCGTTGGAACCATCATTTAAAACCCTTTTCAATTTCATTATAAGTGTGAGTTGAAAAATTTCATCTTTGTATTTTTTGTGATTTTGATTTTGATGGGTTCATATGAAGCAACAAATGTGGTTCTTTCTAAAGTCAAAAACTTTGACCCTGAAAATGCATCAAAAATCATGGGTTATATTATGATGAATCTTGAAGAATATGAATTAGTACGTTTAGCATGTTGCCCTGACCATGTTCTTCACAATCTTGTTGTTAGGGTAAAGACCCATTTGGGTATGACACTCTCAACACCTTCTTCACCTTCTCCTCTTAACCCAATTTCAAGAATCACTTCAAATTCTACAAACCCATTTTCAAAATCAAGAAACCCTTCTTCACCTTCTTCCAATGTTTGGCCACAACCCTCTTTCCAAAAGAACCCAATTAGTCCAAAGTTTAATCCTTTACTATCTTTTGACAACAACAACAACAACAACATTCAAGGTGTTGGTGTTGGTGGTTCTTGTTCTTCTTCTTTCTCACCAAGGGTTATTAATAATGGTGGTGGTGGTGATTGTGATTTTGTTGATGAACAACAACTCAATGAGTATTTTCCTTTTCTTAATGAGCCATCTAATGGTGAGGATTTGGTGGATCCACGTCTTGAAATGAATCTTGGGCCTCAGAATTGGATTTCTGGTAACAATGGTGATAATACTCATAATATTCATAGAAGGAGTTATTCTGCAAATGATGCTAGTTTTGTCTGTGAAGAAAGTGGATTAGGATTTGGTTTTAAGCCATGTCTTTACTTTGCAAGAGGGTTTTGTAAAAATGGTGCCACTTGCAAGTTTGTTCATGGGGATTCAATTGATGCTAATACAGGTGCTATTGTTGGTTCACCCTCTAAGTTTGAGGGATTGGAACACCCTGAAGAGTTCTTGAGGTTTAAGGCTGCTCAGCATCAAAGATTGGTGGCTGCTTCACAACTTGCTGCTGGTGGAACATCGCCGTCTTCGTACGACAAGTACATTGATTTTCTGATGCAGCAGCACAGTGATAATCAACGGTTAGATGAGAACAACCTCTTTAGTTTGTTTCTTTACTTTCTTTTAGTTTTTTTAGTTGTTGTGAAGTGATGTTTTGTTCTAATATATGTATGGCTATTTTGCCTTTCAGAGCTGCGGCTGCAGCGGCGTTTATGATGGGCGAAGAATATTACAACATTAGTGGTCGAGGAAGGCCTGAAAGGAACGACTTTCTCGCCATGGTTTCTGGGGATAAGCCTAACTCTGCCTCGCGACAGATTTATCTAACCTTTCCTGCTGAAAGCACATTCAAAGATGAAGATGTTTCCGAGTACTTCAGGTAAAACACGCTGTAAATGATTCACTAATGTACTGTGCAGGTGAAAAAATGTGAAGTTATATCACATAATCATAATTAGGTTATTCGTGCAGAAATGAAATGGTGGTATCATTTCAATAAGTTCTCAAATATTGCCATTAATTATTCCAGGTTCCATGCATAAAAGTGAAAAATTGCGGTAGTTTTCCACGATATAAGTGGTTTTGCCTGTGCTCCTTGGTGTGATGCTTCTTGGAAGCCCCAGGGGAGATGGATTTTTGATTGCCTCTGATGTTGATCCTGACTCCTAACTTAAGTAATGTGTCTTTTGCCATCCTTGATTGATTTGAGTTTGCTTGGTAACTTAGGGTTTTTGGCTGGCCCTTCATCCATATCCAAATTAAACTCATTAATCATTGGTCGTGACGTTACTGCATTAAATTAAGAGTTTGGCTTCAAAGCCGTGTTTTGTGTGTAATGATTAGAGTTTGTCTTTTTGTATTAGGCAATAAACTTTGCAGAGCATGATGTATGTCTCCGATTAGGAGACGGGTTAATCCTGTACATTTTCGGGTATCACTTTAACATAAATGAACATAGTTTGTATTGTTAAGAAGCTTCCAAGATAATGAAGTTCATGGCTTGTAGTCATTTTTGTCGTTTTCGATGCTGCTTTTAGTCATTTTCAGGTATCTGATTTTTGTCGTTATCAGATGTCCACTATGCCACGTGTGCACATCTCATTTAACATAGTTTACGAGTCTTTTCAGTTACCAATGAATATTGATTTTTCCAGCAGAAAATCTATTTCTAATTGAAAGAACTTTGGTTGGTATGGTATAAATGTTTGTTGTCGAGTCTTACCGTCGTCATACTACTGCTTTATTATGATTTTATGAATATTATCCCCAGCAAGCTTGTTTGCCAACCATAGGAGTTGTGGCCTCGGAAGGTAAGAGTTTAAAGACTGGTGATATATCATTCTATTTATAATGATTAAGTACTCTTAGTGATGCTGTGAACCTTCTGACTCGGAAGTGAATGTTTTTTATATTTGTTATCAGGTAGGTACTTACTTTTGAGCAGTTATTGCTATCGTGATCTCTGGTTGACCGTATATTGTTCTAGAACTTGATATTTTTACTTGTAACGCCATAGTCTCTGTCTGTAAAAGCTCTTATTGCATCTTCACACGTTTTACGCGTATGCCATGTACTCAAATCCAAATTGAATGATTTCATTGATCGGATGATTTTGTTATTTTGAAGCAAATTTGGACCTGTCCAAGATGTGCGAATTCCCTACCAGCAGAAGCGCATGTTCGGGTTTGTTACCTTTGTCTTTCCAGAGACAGTGAGAATCATATTATCGAAAGGGAATCCTCATTTCATATGTGATTCACGCGTGCTTGTTAAACCCTACAAGGAGAAGGGAAAAGTTCCTGACAAGTAAGTTCGGCATCTTGTTTTTGTTTAGGGTTTATATCTTGCTAGTAATGAATTAATATTATTATTGTGACTGATGTATATAGGAGACAACAACATCAACACCAGCAATTGGAGAGGGGAGATTTTTCACCGTGTTTAAGTCCCTCCGCGTTTGACTCTAAAGAACATTTTGATTTCCATCCAGGTAGTCAAAATATCTCATTTCGGCTGGCTTTCTTTAATGTACGTGGTTTTTGGAGAAGAAGTGCACTTAAGAGATAACAGAAATCAGTTCAATAGTAATCAAATAAAAGAATATTATGTATTGTATCAATAGTAATCAAATTGGTCTATGCGTGACAGAAACTGTTATCTTTGCCTTTTCTCTAAAACGCTCACACTTTGCAAGAAAAGTTCACATGCATGCAAATACTTACAACGGAGTCTCATCTCACACTGTTTCTCTTTTGTTCTCGCGAAAATTTGTTTTATGCAGGCAACCGAATGTTATTTAATCCGCATGAGATCTTATTGAGAAGGAAAATGGAGGAGCAGGCTGAGTTGCAGCAAGTCCTTGAACTCCAAGAAAGGAGGCTGAAGAGTCTGCAGCTTCCGGACTTCAAGAATAATCCGATTAACCACCACCAGCGCAGTCTATCTGTTGGCGCTCCTTTGGCTTTTCCTCATCAACTTCATGGTCATGTTAACCATGCAGGTCTTTCTTCTTCTGATAACATTCATGGAGATATTACAGGTTAGTCAATTGTTTGTAACTCAGGACGTAGTTCCGTCGAATAGGGTTAGGAGCTTTTTTACATTGTTCATATATGTTTTTTATTGCAGGCTATGGTGGCGGCCTCACTTCTACCGGTCCTTTAGGTGCTTCATTTGAGCCGCAGCAGCTACAGAAAGACGTCGGTCCAGCTTGCATTGATGCTGCCGCTACTGAGAGCGGGAATATGAAGGATATCTCAAAGTCAGAAGTCGAAGAACTCAGCACTAGGTATGCAGCTTGACCTTGTAAAAAGCTGCGGCTTGCTCAAATTATGCTAATACTAAATTGCATATAGCTGCTTTTTAACAACCTTTTCTACTAAATTGCATATCGCAGTACATTAGTGACAACACTGTTAGTGTTTTTATGTTGTATTCTTTCTCGACTCTGCAGAAATGTGGAGCAAGCCCTTCCCGATAATCTCTTTGCTTCACCAACAAAAGCAGCCGGAGATTATCTGACCGATTTCTCCCCACTGGAAGAGGTCAATGAGAGTACTGCATTTTCATCCAACTCATCTCAAAAGTTAGAATCAACAACCGCCGCCACTTCGGGTGACATGGCTTCCCTTTAATTTTCTTTACAATTCAAGGTATTACTATTGAGTGCTGATTGCAGCCTGTGTAATGAATTTGGATACAATTCTTCTAACAAGTTAGATATATATGTTTTATTAGGATTCATTATGCAACATGAAGATTGTGAATTTTGTAGGTAATAAAAATAGAAGAGGCCAGCAAGGGATCATTTATATTAGGGTAATATTTTGTTTTATGTCCTTTTTACTATTTTTTCCTTGTTAGTTATTTATTACAGGTAAAAAATGAATCTTTTTAATTAAATGCTTGTTACTTTGTTTGTATGCAGAATTGCAGATTTATAGAAAGCATATAGAAGAAACAAAAAAATCTTCTAGATGTATAGCTGAATGAATACACCTACCTAGATGAAGAAAGTAGATCCTAGAGAAGAATCAGAGGAAGTCACCATCATCATCATCATCATCAATACATACTACTAACAGCAAGCAAGTGATACATATTTGCATACATGGATAGACATAATATTAGTTTTATATAAGACTAGTTTTCCTTTTTCATTTGACTCTCATTACCAAAACTCACAAGACTGAACAAAATATTGTTGTTTCTCTTTAATGTAACATATACTATCATTAAGTCTCTATTATATCTGTGTTTAATGAGTAAATATTCGACGAAGAAAGTAGTGTGAAATTTTGTCGCGTGTCATAAGAGGAAAGACTTCTTTTAAAAACGTTTTTGAATTGGTAGCAAATTACATGAAATTACAGTGAATCACCGTAATTTTGGAGTTTCAATAAAATTACTATTTTACAGTCACCATCAATCGAAACATGCATGCAGTAAGTGACTATCACTATGCAAACATTACTTAGTTTGTTGATAATGTTGCCCCATAAAATATAATGTTACAAACATAGATAGATATAAATAAATAAATGAAAACATAGGTTATTAAATTAAAGTGGTAAGAATGGTAAGAAAAAAGATTTGTCGGATATTGGTGAATGGTAAGGTCCACATGTGGGGGGGGGTTCACCTGCTATCACATGGTTGTGACAGTATACGAACAATTTGTACAGGGACATCACACTCCTTTCACAATCAACTCAACACATTCAAATGTTTGTTTTTTAAATACACAGCCAAATTTCTTATATTTTCATGACATTGTGAAATAAAATCAACGTAGACGAACTATATATTTAATTAACATGCAACATTACATTATAGTCTTTAATATTTTACGATAAACATGTAACATTATAGTCTTTAATATTTTACGATTTAGGAGATGTATTTGTAAATTTACGAAATTTTAAAATTAATTTGATAAACATTTATAATTTTATTTACTCTTTTTGAATATATTTTAGTGAACTTTTTTTTTCTCTTTGATATTTTCTAAAAAGTCACTAATTTTTATCTGATAGGCCAATTTAAATATATATTCTCCACGTTCGAAAAAATATTTCTCTGTTATTTTATTTATTTTTATGGATGGTAGAGCCTGTTTTGTCTTGGCATAGTACAGTTAAATTATGGTACTTAGTCCTACGCATTGCCCCATTTGTTTTTTAGCTACCATTGTTTGCAGCCTTTTGTAAAAGCCTCTGAAGCGTTGATGGGTTGAGTTTTTTTTATTTTATTTTAGTGGTTGATGGGTTAATGATCATTATTATTTTGTTTCCTTTTTAGGTCCTGTATAAAAAGGAAAGAAAAAACCCACTTCTAAAAAAGTCACGCCCACTCATGATTTTGTTTTCTGTTCCTTTTTTAAGTCTCCATAGTAATTTTTATTTTTATTTTCTATGATTGCATAATTTTATGTTAAATATGTTATATGGCCAATCATAATTGAAATATATGAGTGAACAGTCTTTTTAGTGTGTGCGCTTTTACTCATGATAAATACTTTTACCATCTGTTCCATTTCCCTAAAACAGAAACAACAAAATTAATTAAATAAATTAGTGTATTTAATTGATTTTAAGTTATAGTTCAATTGACAAATATCGATATTTTTACGTTAGATATTTTGTTTTGAGTTTGATCTCATGACTTCACAATTGTATATTAGTTTATGATGATATTTACCATTTTATTAATAAATTAAAAAAATAAACTAAAATTTTTTTCGATGTATTTTATCGATAATAATATTAGTTATTTTCTAATGAACTAAAGTAAACAAAAATAACCATTCAACTATTTCTTACAACAATAATACAAATAGTATCAATTACAATAACTCATATTAAAAAATAGTTTTGTGAAATATGTGACCGACATAATTGTATATACACACTAATTCAACATCTCATTTTCTCTTTGTATCTTTCTTATTATGACATTATCATATCTACTCTTACCTCGTTTTTTCTCTCAATATTTATCATATCTCACTCTTTTTATCTCTTAAAAAGTCAAAGTGTATACACTATGTAAATGTATACCAAATATTTTTCTATTACATTCTTAGAACTCAAACTATTCTTTAGTATTTTAATTTATTCGTTTGTTACTTTAATAGTTAAATATATTTTTTATCTCTCAATAAAAATATAATTTTAAGTTCACATCACAAATTTATGTACATTTTAGTTTTTTAGTCACAAGTTAGGTCCAACGCATTGTGAAATCTAAAACAAATATTAAAATAAGAGTTTTTTTAAGAAAAAATAACATAAAACAACTGTATAATGTCTCCATGCACTTTTACCAACCGAGCTATGTAGACATTTTGTAAAGTATCAAATTTTTTTACTCAACTTATTAGAAGTAAATAATAGTGTTTCCTGTTTTTCTTATCTGGAAGCATAAAATCGTAAAATATTAAGTAAGGGTTGAGTCAGCTTATGTATTTAGTCGACAAAGATTAAAAGCTGAGACCAAAGTTGAAAATATATAACAAATGAGGGATCAAGATCAAACTTACAAGGAAAAATAAATAAAAATTAAATATTAATAAGAGATACTCCTATTTTGTAAGAATGAAATCATATTTAACTCTTGTACCAAAAAAGAATCATATTTCTTAACCAGTATCAATCTACAACATAAGAGAGTTAACGGATGTCCTCATCACTGTGTTTGGTATTTAAACGAGTTAGAAATAATTTGCATATTTCTTTGGAGTGTCCTCTTAATATCAATATCTATTGAGCAATGTGAAGTTGTTGTGGTTTGTTTTGTATGGATGGAACCAAAATAATTTTTTAGAATGATGTTCAAGAAAATTCATATGCTATTATAGCTCGTAGTACTACTGCTCTAGAAGAATTGAATAAAATTTGTGGAGAAAATGATGAAGGTAATTTTAACACTTTGATGTCTATTAGAGATCAATAGTTTAAACTATCATTTGGTTTTTTTAAATGTAATATTGACGTCTTTTTCCTTAATATATCAAAATATTGTCCTCATTAACTATATAAGTTTTATTATAATTTGATGTAATTATCATTCTCATTATCAATACAATTTTTATATTATATATTTTTTTTATATTTCTCTCATCAATAATTTATATAAAAATAGTAACATTTCCTTTATATAGTATATATATAAACAAATAGATAAAATAACTTACATATGGATAGTCTTTACCTAACCTAGTTAAATTTAATTAATTCTTGTCATCCTCAAAACAAAAGTAATTTAGGGTCACATCATGTATGTCTAAAATAGATTAAAGTTGCGATGATGAAAAAAGATTATAAAAAAAAATGATAATAGCAATTGATAGTAATAATCCCATTTAAGTTTAAAATATGTCTCAACAGCCTAAAAATAGGATGAGACGTTGTTGATCATTTGACCACTTTAAAGTGGAAGTTGAGGTAGTAATTTAATAATTGCACAGTAAAACCAAATATACATTTCATTAGTAAACATTTATGTATAACATAAAAATCTTAAACAAAGTAAAAATGCAAACAAATGGTGCATAAAAAAGTTGTGGAAAAGGCGCTGCAAAGTTTATGTTGTTTGTGTGCGTGAGAGGGGTATGCAAATACATGAAAAGATGCCATAAAAAAGGAACAAACTTTGACTGTTTGGCATGTCAAAAAGCCAATTTTCAGCAAACAAAGTACTTTAAAAGGTTGATAGATTTTGATTTTACAATTCAAACTATTATCTACTAACCTGATTTTTGGTCGTTGAAATTTTAGTTGAACACTCCATCATGTCTTAAAATTTAAAAAAAAAAAAACAAACGAGTTAATTAATATTTGCTATTATTTTTAGTATATAGAGTTTTTCTATTATCCGCCAATCACAATTTTTAGATAATTATAAATATTTAATATTTTAAAAATTATGTTTATGAGTGATTGTAATACATTAACAGTATAAATTTTTTTACACCAACAATGCATGAAAATTAAACTAAAAAACAAATTATTGACCAAAATATAAAATTAAAGAAAGTCTCTAAAAAAATGAAATGAAAAGTTCATTACTATAATTTTGGAGTGAATAATAAATATAAATATACACATTTTTAAAATTTGTGATCGTGACATTAGTTAAATATTTATACATTATAATCTATTATATATATTTAAAACAAACTCCCTCACTCTATTGTTGCCACGTGTACAAACCTATCCCACCTCAGTAAAGAAGCTGACGTGTACGCTCCTATTAGAGAGTTATCTCTTGTGTGTTTGTGTTTCACCTCATTTTTCTCTCCTATTAGAGAGTTCTCTCTTGTGTGTTGTGTTTCACCTCATTTTTCTCTACTTAGTTTCTAAATAATTTTTCACTATTTTAATCCTTCTAATCCCTAATTTTTTTAAACACGCCATCTTAATATCCTCCAACAGGCTAAGATCATCTTCGTCCCTCTACGGTCCAAAAAAATGGTAACGTCCCTCCGCTGTCGACGTCTCACCGCGGTAACCCTTCGAAATCGTGAAATATTACCTAAATTATTACCAAATTGTATACAGCCTCCAAATCTATATTGTTGTCATCTTATTATGCATTTTTTTTTATAAATCTTTTTATAACATTATTATGCATTTCTCCATTACTTTCAATTTATGTCAATCAATTATATGAGTAATATTTTACATTATCAATCCTCTTTTCACCTTCATACACAGTTACGTCCCTCCGCGGTAACTTTTCGAAATCGTGAAATCTTACCTAAATTATTATCAAATTGTATACATAACACAAACCACCAAATCTATTTTGTTGTTATCTTATTATGCATTTTTTTTATAAATTATTTTATAATATTACAAGGCATTTTTCATTACTTTCAATTTATGTCAATCAATTATCAATCCTCTTTTCACGTTGAAAATTCAATTATTTCACTTATACATTGAAAATTCAATTATTCATTAAATTCAATGGAAAAAAATCACCTAATCACTCATAAATATCGTCATAAATGCTATTTATCTAATTCTTTGTATTATCTTAATATGGTAACGGTATAAATTTAGATTACTCTCCAAAGAAAGTGGCAACATCCCTCCGCGGTAACTCTTCGAAATACACGAATTTATTAAAAATTATTAAAAAAAAGTTACTTCCAATTATTAAAATAAACAATTTAGTTAAAATTATAATATATATATATATACACATAAATATGTTAAAAAAGATAATCAACAACAGTTTACTATACATGTATTCTGAAAAAATAAGTTAACACTCAACTTTCATCAATTAAATTATTTATTTGTAATTGAATGCTAATTTTGATTTTAAATTTCCTTATTATATTGAAAATTTGAATGTTAGTAAATGAAAAATTAAGTATTACATAAAATTAAATTAGTTTTCAATAGAATTTATTTTTGATACATATCAACATAACTACAATTCAAATGCACAAACAATTAGTTAAAACTTTTAAATACCTAAAATTATATTTAAAGTATATGTAAATATTTAATAAAATAAATTTCAAACCCTTTTGATGAAATATCCAATAAAAAAATTTTTTTACAACAACTTCTTATACTCGCAATTAAAACATCATACTAATAAAACAAATAAATTTAGACTACGCTACAATATAATTCAACATTAACATTCTTTAAAATAAAAAATATTAAATATTCAATCATATTTTTAACTTTTTACATCATATTTTTGGGTTTGTATTTTACATTTTATTTCATCAAATAAATACAAGTACCATTATATGTTGAAAAACAAATTGATAATAAAAGTACAAGGAGGAAAACAATCATCCAATATTATAAGTTATTATGCGAATTTTACAAAAAGTTTTAAAAAAATTAAATTAGATGATTGTGATAAACATGATTTTCCCTCATTTTAATCTTCCTAATCATACTCAATTATTACAAATTAATAGAGTAATATTATAAGATAGCTATATTTATAATACATAAAATATTACTTATAAATCTTATGAAATTAATTAATTAATATCCGAATTAATTAATTAAAGCTCGCTGAAATATGCTTCTACATATTCGAGAATAATTTGCAATATTTCACTTTTCTATATTCAGTGTGTGTCAGTTTCATCACTAAGTATCGATTAAAAAACCTTTATATTTTATTTGTTATGTACTACAAAAAACACAATTTTTATATTTCAAAAACAAATTTTCATTCTTTTACATAAATGATAATGTACATTTTTCTTTAATTAAACAAATATTAATTCTATAATTCTATTTTAACTTATTTACACACATCATAATTAATTACATATTACCCGCACAAGGTGCGGGTTAGCATCTAGTTATAGTAATAGACACCTCCCTTTCTTTTGAGAAATGGAGAGGAAGTCTACTCCAACCAAACATACTCCAAAGAAGAAATATTATACCAATAAGATTTATTTATGCATGTTTACTCTGAGTCTATTTTTTCCCTTTACAAATTTGACTATAAAAGAATCAGAAGTTTTCAAAAGCCTCTAAAAGTTATTTTTTATTTGTGATTTTAACCATCTTCAAATTAATTAATCTCCACAATGAAATGTTAATTGAATTATTTTTTACATCTATGAACCAATTCAGATGCATAAAAAATTTCAAACTAATATTTACATATCAGTATTCATCAATCCAAATAAATATCTTCCATAATCCAACAAAAGTTAAAATAAAAAAATAAAAGAGAAATGTCCTAAAAACAACTCCAGGTTCTTATTTAATGGACTGGAAAAAGAAAATTTGACCATGTACCTCCACTTTTATTCCTATACCCCAAAATTTTTTGAAAATATCAAAAATATTTTCAATTTTTTTTTTACAAAATCCACTTTCACTTCTGGAAAACTATTTTCAAGAATTCCCGTACACAGAGTTTTACCGGAAAACTTTTTACAAGTTTTCCGGTATTGAAAGATGTTTCCGGAAAATTTTTTACAAGTTTTCTGGTATTGAAAGATGTTTCCAGAAAACTAAAAAAAAAGATTTCCGGTAGAGAAGGAAAAAATGTGTGTACCGGAAAACTTTCTCCAACTTTTCCGGTACACAACGTGTTTCCGGAAAACTTTATCGATACATACCCTTATTTTTAAAAACAAATTTAAATTTTATTAATTGTTTTTAGATCACTTAAAAAAGTATTGAAAATTTTGGGGTTAACGTGTCGTAATGAAGTTTCTCGTGGCTATAACTTTGTCGTCTTTACCTCTATCCCTATCCACCGAAGAATGATGTTTTCGGAAAACTAAAAAAAGATAAAACTTTATCGATACACACCCTTATTTTTAAATAAAAAAAATTATTTTATTAACTTTTTTAGATCACTTAAAAAATTACTGAAAATTTTGGTTGGCCGTGTCGTAATGAAGTTTCTCGTGGCTATAACTTTGCCGTCTTTACCTCTACCCCTATTCACCGAAGAATGATGTTTCCGAAAAACTAAAAAAAAGATTTCCGGTACAGAAGGGAAAAATGTGTGTACCGGAAAACTTTCTCCAACTTTTCTGGTACAGACCATTGAGATATTATCAAATTGTGATGAGTATGTTGATGTCATCCCATAGTTGATGAAAAGTGGTGATTCTATCTTGTGCTAACGATAATGCTCTTAATGGCGTAATCTTGGCCAACAAGAGGAGAAAATAGATGTTGGGAATTTTTGAAGTTGATAAGAATTTTTGAAGTACAGACTATTTTGTCATCATATAGGTAGGGCATGACAAGTCTAGTGATTTCGGGGAAGTACGACTGAATGAGCCTGATCGTGGCAGTCTACTGCTGAGCCTTAAGGCAAGATTGTTAGACTTTGATGTATTCGGGTGGGGAATTCCTAGGTGACTTCAAGGTAGCCCTCCAAATGCTAAGAGCTACCATGCAACACACGTATACCTCCATTGTCGCGTATATGTGTCTTGAGTTGAATTGAGGGGATCTATGAGGACATGGCCAATTTGAATTGTCCCTCCACTTGCATGGCATGGTGGCATAGTATCAAGCCTCTTAACCAAATACTTTAGAGTTAGATTGGTATCAAATGGTGAAGTAGTAGAGTCTAAGCTCATGCATAACATTGCATTTTTTTTTATTGTTTTGTAGTGATTAATGTGTTTCAAAAGTGATAATAGTTTCTCTTAGTTGATTTGATGCATATTATAATGAGATAATGATTTTACTTGAGTAACTTTGATGTTATATTATAATGAGATTATGTGTTATGATATAGTCTATTACGATTATTTTCGTGTTCTTTTTATTTATATTATGCTATCAACATGATTTCGAAACTCACCTCCTTCGTTGTTTGTGTTTGACTGGTTTGCCCCCGTGTTTGCGAAATCGAGTTATTACATGTTAATGAGTCTTGAAGTTCAATTTTATGAGAAACCCCGCTTTGACCTAGGATATTGGGAATGAGAGTTATAAGTTGTATTTTACTTATTTTATTAAAAACTTATTTTTGTATGAAAACCTTATAACTACTAGTAAGTTTTTGGAATTAAATTAAGAAAATATAGTTAAATCAAGTTTATGGAGATTGCACTATTTTATAGAAGAAAAAAACTTAAAGTGTTCCATTTGTATTTTGAGATATGCGATATCTTAAATAACTCATAAAAGTTTCCTTTTCCTTTCAAAGAGATTTTATTTATCCGCTGTAATTTTTTTTTATAAAATATGGTATAAATTATTATATATATTATTTTGGAGTTTAGGATGTCAAAAAAATATGGCTGCTTCTGTTGAGTTAAAGTAATATAGATTATATAGAATATGAGGTTAGTAAAATGTAAGGTTAAGCTTACAGATTTAAATGGTTTTCTGGAATGTAAGGTTGGCAAAATGTGAAGTATCCCTAGCTTAGAGGTGAAAGTAGTAGACCATGCCATACCACAAGTCACCTAGTTTAAACATCTAGCGTTAATTGTTTAAAACAAAAGAGAAGTAAAGGGATTTGTAAACTGCTAGCTTCCAGTATAGTTGCTGAAATGGAAGGTCTATGCCTTGAGGGTAAGAAGAGCAAGGATAGTAACCTGAATGAGTAATGGGCAGAGAAGAAAATACTCACTCAAAAGAGTTAGAAGCAGTGTGACTAATAAGTTAGGCAAAACATGACAACATTTTATCAACTTTTAAGTTGTTAGAAATTAGTGTAACTTCTTTGCAGTAAGTGAATAATTGGTAATTCTGGTTTTGTACTGAAACTCTGGTTCCCTTTTGTTTTGGCTTTGGGATAGTAGAGTCATAAGTGGTTTATTGGGATATTGGAACTGTGGTTTCCTATGGGTTCAAATGAATGCTTAGCAATCTCTTGCACTCTACTGTAGATGTAGAAACTTGAAGCGATTGAATTCCAAATTACTTAGATTATATCATACCTGTGTGTGTATGTCTAGTACACCTTATGTATAAGTATGTTAGGATACTGAATTTAAGCTTTAACCCAATAGAAGGCATGAATAGGGAGCAGGGAGTTAGTTAGTGAGAAATTAAAAGGCTACTGGTTCCTCTGATCTAGTACTTCTTCTGATCAGATTACCTCTTATCATATTTTCATATGATGCAGTTTTCTTCGGATCAGACTTCTTCTGACCAGATTTTCCACAAACTCCACAACAACAATAATATACTATGCTATTGAATGTTGATGAGGTATTTGGAAAGAACAATAAACTCATAAGGTACTACTATATTAATGGATAAATTGAAAATAACTTATGATAAACGTTTATCTATATCAACACTGATAATGATATGATTTATTTCAAATTTTCAATCAAGTTTGGTTAATCTATATCAAATTATGTGTCTCATTTGCAATGTTTGTGTCTCAAATTATTTTTCAATTTTTTATACCATGAATAATTCATTACCTTTTTGTATTGTTAAAATTATTTATTAAAGTACTTGCAAGTATATTAACATTACTTACAATTTTTGAACGGATGAACTTTTCTTCCTACCACTTCTTGTTTGTGATCTTTGATCTACTTTAAAAAGGGAGTTTCTTCTTCTTACTGAGAGTTTGTTTTTAGAGATAAAAAATAATCAAAAAAAATTAAAAAA
>JBBPBP010009780.1:1242811-1275434 GCA_037974735.1 Cicer chorassanicum
ATGTTCAATACTCTTAATCGGTAGATAACAATTTTAAATATATTTACTCAAATAAGTTGAATTACATATTCACTACTCTAAATCTTCTTTCTTTATATGTAACTACTCTTTATATTCACTACTCTTTATATATATATATATAATATTTACAATACACATAGTATTTAACCTTCACCGAAGAGGATTGATCGGTATAATATATTAATTCAAATAGAGTATGTAATTTTATTAGTCATATATGTACACTTTTACATCTTAACATACTATTCATATTTAAAAGTAAAATAAACACAAATTATGAATGCACGTATACCATATTTACTAGGTATTTAATTATCTCTGTCTCTAAATCAATTTTTATTTTAGAATATTATTATAATAAATAGATTTACTATTTTATCTATTCTATTTATTTAAGTTTTATCAGTTTTGTCTCTATGACTACTTGTTTGTGCAATTAAACCAGTGACTTAAAATAAAATAAAATAAAAACAGTAAGGATAAACCAATACAAAATTGTATAAAAATGCAATTTATAGATACAAAATGTAATAAGAAAAAAAAAATTGCTAAAGAGAATTATGACGGAAAGAAAAATAAAATTTATATTTTGAAATTGAATATTTCACTCAATTTATCTAAAATTTGGTTATTCATATATGCTTTTAACATTGCCGAATTGTCGAATTAATACAACTGTGCAGCCCCGCAAATACAAGAGTACCATTGTTTTGAATATGTATTTATCTTTGTTGAACCAACTCTACATGAACTAATTATCCTTTATAGTATTGTTGATAATAAATATATCATCTACATGTACTGTTCCATTTATCCTATCAATTACATTCCATGTATTGAAATTTTATAGGTTTTGTCTCTTTGACTGCTTATTTTGTGCAATTGAAATAGGTGACTTTACAAAAAGACAGAAATGGACGTAACTTCAAATAATGGCATTTTTGTCACAAATAACACATTTTCTATTACTTTTATCTTTTTGCCCCTACATTCAAATATTATTTATTTGTTATTTTGAGTACATTTTATGTACATTACTTTCAAATACTTGGAAAATTTCAAACATGATCATCGTTTTTGTAAGCCTAATCTTTGGAGTAATGTGAGTCATTGAAAACCTAATTGTCTGCTTCCTGCAGAAATCAAATGCAATGCTCAGTTATCTGTATCAAACCAGTAAAAGTGATTAAGATTAAAAATAAAAGTAATCATCACACAAAATAATCTAGAAATTATTTTTTTAGAGATTTTTATACGAAGCAGAAGCTGATTTGTGTTTGTTTATTATAATAATGAAAATCACTTTTTTATCCTCTCTAATGTACTACACTCATTAAAATCAGGTTTTGTTTTTCATAAACCACTAAAATCAACTTTTCATTTTAATCAGAAAATCACTTTTTTTAGATTCTGATTAATTTCAAAAGCTTAAACAAACAAGATTAAAACTACTAAAAATATTTTTGTTTTCAATTAAAAAAAGTGATTTTCTCTCAAATAATCTCTAACAAACAGGATGTCAAAGGAAGAGCAACAAATACTCAGAAGATAGAATGGTTTCACCTCTATGTTTGAAGTATACTGAACCAAAATTTCTTCAAGGACCTAATAAGTTTTGTATGGCCAAAAATATGTCCCTCCGAGATTCTTTTGGCAGTAGGTCCCATTTCGTGAACGAATTTGACAGATTCTGAAAGTCTATTGAGAAGATTCATCAATGCAATTACTTCATTCCTTTGTAGCTGCAGCTGAAAGAGCATCAATGCAACATTAATTCCGATCTATTGTTTAAACATGCATGCAACATTTGAAAAGAGAAGAAACGGATAAGCTATAGTAAATTTTGTTTTCATTTGAATTACTAACATCAAATCCTTTTTTTTTTTTGTTACAAATGATATATCTCCATTTGTCAAAGATTGTTGTGGTATTGGGTGTTCAAAGTACGGTTATCAAATCGAGATTTATATCATGAATCAAAAGAACTATTTTTGAATCATGAATCGAATCTTGATATAAATCATAAGGTACATTACTAATAACAATATGACAATTTTAGGTAAAAACAAGTGACATGGCAAAATTATAAGCTAATATATCATATACGAACATTGAAATAATTCAAGATTCCAGTCATAAATCAAACGATAAAGAAATGTGGTTGACTAAACAATGTTGACAAAAAAAAGTGGTTGAATACACTAAGTTTAGATAATGATTTATTAGACTGAATCAGAATTCAAGATGAGGTTAATGCGCAAAATGGGTACACACTAGGCATTCATATCAATTGGGTTCAATTTTGCTCCATGCGACGGACTCATATATATCGTAAAATATTAAACATGGTAAGAAAAAACAATATTCCTCTATGTGAAGTCAAAATATGTGCTTAATAGTTAATATATACATATTTCCTCCTTCCAAAAATATAAACAAAAACGAATTAAAGAAAGTTGATGTATTTGGTTCAAATTTTAAACCAAATACATCGACTTTCATTAACCAAATTTTGTTTATATTTTGGGATGGAGTAGTATATATTGTAATAATAATGCGTATAACAGGAAAATTTAACAACATATGATGCAGATATTAGCCACAGAAAGAACCACCAACTTCCCAATTATATAAAAGATAAAATAAAAATAAAATCACTAGATTACAACTTCTTCACTACCAGATTATGTCCAGGAGAAGCAGGATAGGTGAATGGAATTTGGAATATTTCAATGGCAATTTGAAGAACACTTATAAAGGTTAATGCATTGGGAATTTGGAAGATTTCAATGGCAATTTGAAGAATACTTATAAAGGTTAATGCATCGGAAATTTGATTTAAAGTTGCATGCATGTAAAACCCAAGAGAGGAAGAAAAATAACACTAAAAAAATGTACTTACTGTTTGACCCAAGTTTTGTTGACCATCATCGGAGAAAAGAATCTTTAACGCAGTTCCAAGACCAAGAACTTGAAGCTTTCCCCATAATCGACACTTTTCACATCCTACACAATCCATCAATGCACTGCATCACAAAAATTATTACCATTACCAACGAGTTAAACGAATATTAGTATGTAAATTGGATCGGTAATACAACAAAGCCGATACAAGAAGTGTTTGTTTATCGTACAAATCAGTAATACCTGATGTTTCTGAATTGATGTTGAATTTTCTGTTTTAGCTCAGGTCCACTTTGGCCTTTCCACAACTTAGCTTCATCAAATGGAACAGGACATGCAGCTTGAAGCTTCGGGTTGTAAAGTAGCTGTTTTATAAAGGATTGTGTTTTAAGGTCCTCATTAGGGTTGCCCGTATTGTACTCGGCCTGCTCGAGGTAATCTGCAGCCTAAAGCAATATGTAGATTGCATCAAGAATATTTTTAACTGAGTTCTAAAAGAAGAAAAAAATAACAAGATCGATTAATTAAAATCAGGACAATTTATACTTACTTTGGTTACTGCTCTCAGGACAAAGAGAAAAGTGAAATACAAATTTCTGACACGATCGGGGTATTGTAGGACTCGGTCGTACATCATAGTAAGATTTTGGCCCCACTAGAATAATAAGAAGGAAGGAAAGAAGTTAGTATCTAATAAATTTTTCTTAGGTTAAAATGCATTGCATTAGAGTAACAATTTATAATGTTGCACGATTATTTTAGTGCATGAATAAACCATTTTACAAGGTCCGTTAAACCAAAAGAAAATTGAATAAATCATAACTTTAAGGTTGTACATAAGAAAACATAACAGAAGACTACCTACATGGTTAAACATGAAAATATTGTATTGATTCCACAAAAGTAATGAAAATGTTTCTTTTGAAAGAGAAAATTAGCTACTCCTGATAAGAGGAAAACGAGATTTACCATATTTGTAGCTTCATCAAGTAAGTAATCAGCAGCTATATGTACTGATATGGAGGAGTGAAGACCTGATATCAATTTATACAAAATCTTTTCCTCCTGACATGATTCTTGCGACAGATCTACAAAAGACAAACATTTTCCGATTACAAAATATGCACACCGAGATAGCTTGGGGGTTTTACACAATGCTCTTAACATCAGTGAGACATACATATGTATAACAGAGTACAGTTCCTCTTCTATTATCAGTTTCAATATATCTTACACTCAAGAAATAAATGATAAGAACAAACTGATATTCACTCCACAAGTGACAAACTAGATATTAGATTGTTGAAAGCGTGCAACATTTACAGAGCTGTCAATGTTAGATAGCAGGAAAATTATAATCCATCTACTTAAAATAAAAACACAATTTTCCTTTACAAATTATGAAAGAATTTTAGTGATTGGCGTGTATATTGTGCAACACCGACACTTCAGATTGAAAGTGTGTTTGTGTCCAACGTCTGTTAGTGTCGAACAATGACATGACACTAACATATGTAGTGAGTGACATTCAGTTTCTTCCATTTTTCAAATTATTATCGGCGTCAACGTGTCAGTGTAATGTCATGTCCAGTATCCGTGTTTGTGTCAGCGCTTCGTAGCATGCATATGCTTTCCAAAGACAACTTACATTTGGGGCAGTTCTCAGAGTAGACAGCATCCCATATCCTTCTTGCAGATGGACCAGTGTAACCAGTATATCTTTCAGGATTCAATTGAAGATTCACATATGTCATCTCATCTGCAAATGCAACCATTAAAACAATTATTTTCTTGGAAAGAAGTTTAAAACATTATAAAATGATTTAATACTGCTACCTCTTTAAAAGTTAAAAAGCTTTAACTAAAAGTGAAGAAGCTTATTACTACAATGATTTACCATCTTGCTTTCTGATAATGAAAAAGTTTTCACAAATGGATCAAGTTGAAAAACAAATACCTAATTTCAATATTTTAGAATAAGTACATAATATTTCATAGTCACAGTGATAAACTATAACCATTAACAGAAATTATTCCCATGTAAACTAGTATACAGAGTAGCGCACCATTGTCAGTCTCATCATCATTCGTCCATGGATTGTCTATTTCTGTCCATCCTCTAAAAGCTTTTACCATCCAAAGTCCGGTCAACCGCTGCCTCGGGTTTTCCTTCTTGACAAACAAGATCATTCAATGGAAGGCGATTGGGCTTCTTAAATGACTCCGGGAACTCATTCTCTGGGCATTCACATACACTACAGTCCCGCAACACGCACACACCATCGTCAGGCCAAAAAGGGCAGACACACCATTGCTTGGCCTAGATGAACCAAGTTTCGCAATAAAGAAAAAAAGTACAAAGCGATTCTGATTTAGACATATCGATTTAAATGAATCAAGTTCCACTTGTCAAAAAAAGTTCTGCAATAAAGAAAAAAGTACAATTTCCTTGTGCTAATAAGGGTCAAGACAAAAACGTGATAATCAACTCTGAGAAAAGTGGTTAAGTCATTGAATTGAAATACTTTGTACATGTTACTAAATTTCCAGAGAAGAAATTTAATGATCGAATGAAATTCAAGTACTTTATCCAAACAACAAATTTTCTTAATGAAAGGAATTTAATTACATAACCCAAACAACAGGTTTTGTAAATAAAGGGAATTCCATTTGAACTCCATGGAACTTCAAATTCCCTTGAATTTTGAATTTCCTCATCCAAACACACTCTTAATGTATTTTTACAGCATATGAATTTATTTCTAATTTCTCATATTGTTGATCAAATCAAAATTTGAATAGTCTAGTGACGAATAAAATCTTAAAAATAATCAATAAACATGATGGAACTTAGAATTCGATTACAAACTATTTTTCTAGCAATCGTTACCAAGTCATTTAAGGGATAATAAAAACCAATACTAGTAAATTCAAAGTGACAATAAACAAACCTTAAAATATCGAAAGAATGAGGTTTTCACAAGTTCTTGGAGAGATTGATACAACACTTCCTTGTTAAGCTGATCCACAATTTCGTAATCACAACAACAATCCTCCACCATACCACTATACTTCGGTGTTCCCTACAACAGGCACAAAAAATAGATAAAGTCTTGACTCTTAACTCAGAGAAAATTTATCAGACTAAAATCTAAATTTCAACCCACACAATACAAAAAAACAATTTATGCAAAACACATCTCTGAATTTCTACTGAAAACAAACATATTACTTCCCTTTATTCAATGTAGAATTCAAAGCAAGAACTTTACATTACAATAATATGCAACATCGACAATTTAGATTGAAGGCGTGTTTGGTGCCAGTGTCATACATCCACACATGCAATTACATTCAATCACTTCCATTTTCTTAAATTATTACAGGTGTCTACTTGTGAGGGTGAGACTGAGCGTTTTGGTGCTTCATAAGACAATAAATCATCAATGGAAGATTAACAAGAACATGGTTAACAATTTATATCAGATTTCAATCTATTAAAACATAATATCATAAACTCCACAATGCATTGAGATTCATTAATGATTCAACAATTAAAGTTTAGAGGCAAAAAAACAAGAACATGGTGTGCGTAGATCATTGAATACCTGGGCACAGTGACATGCTTTGTTAATAACTCCAAAGATAGAAATTTTGGAAGAAGTATTAGAAGACATGATGGCAGTTGCAACAAAAGCAGCAATAAGAGGAACTAGTACCAGCCAAACCCATTTCGTTACAAAACCCCTCTTTTTCTCACACTCCATATTCACCATGACCCTTTTGGATAAAAACAAAAACCCACTAACAGAAATGCAAAAAGAAGAGATTTTTGGGGTTTGTTGATTGATCCGAGGCGATGAAGAATTGTGGGGGAAAGAGTTTAGGAAGGTTTTTGCGTTTTATTTTTTCTTGATTTCTTTTCTTTCATGACAAGTAGTGTTAATGTCTTTCGAATAATGAAAAATAAAAATGAGTGGAAGTTATGGACGTTGTCGGTGGTTTTATTGTTTTCCCTTGGGCACGAAAATTCTAAATTCTGATAAAGTTAATTTTAAAACAGTATAAATATAAATTGGGGAATGAAACATTATTACTAATAGTTAGTAGACTAATTCAAATTTTCTTGTGGTTAGATGTCTTAAGATAAAATACAATCCCAAAAATGATGTGATTCATGCCTCTATGGTCATACACCTAGATACATTTTGAGATTTATTGATCGGACTAGGGATGTTATTAAGAATGGTAGTTGTTGTAATTGCAAATTGTAAATCGGTTAGAATATGGAGAGACAACTAGTGTTCTTGTTATAACGAGTTTCCAACATATACTGGATTAGAGACCTATTTGATGAGGAAACTAAATGTTGGAATTATAATCTTATTGAATTTGTTTTCCTACCTATGGAGATGGATCAAATTATGAGGATTCTATTAACAATGAGGAAGTTGATCAACTTATATGGGTGACTACGAATTATGGAAATTACAGTGTCAAATATGACCACTATTATATACACCAAAGAAAAAACAATGATCAGGTCAGTACCTCTCACATACAACAAAACAAGAAAATATGAAGGAAAAAAAAAAAGATACAGAAAGTTAAGGGTACCTTAAGGCCACACATGTTTGTTTGGAGAAGTGTCAACTAAGTTGTTCCAGTTAGGGACAATCTCATTAGAAGAGAGGTTCAATGCCTTGTATTTTGCCCTAGGTGTCTAACTTGTGGTTAAATTATTTACCATAGTCTCAAGGACTATATTTGGGCCACCAAAGTTTGGTTTTGGCTCCCCTCTTAATATCAAATTTTCCAACCTCCCAAATATGACGCTAAAAAATTGGATCTACCACATGTTTGGAGAATGTAGAAGACAATGTTTTACAACAAATTTTCACTATTATTTATAATATGTGATTTGCTCGAAATAAAAAGACTTTGGATAAAAAAACATACATGTTCAAGATACTGTCCAAACGGCGATGAAAAGTTGTCAAGACTTCAAAGAAGATAGGGCAAACCGAACTACGAGAAAACAATGAAGTTATAGTAACATAGAAAATGAGAATCATCATAACTCTAGAAGATCTACATGAAAAGAAAAACCAACGAGTTGGTATAAAACTAATTGTGACGCAACTCTTATTAGTACATATGTTTGAGGACAGATCTATTATGTAAAATGATAAAGGTGAAATTGTTGGAGCTGCAAATTGGAAAATGGAATGAATTGAACATGTCACTTTGGCTAAAGCTCAAACTCTGCTTCTTATTGTCCATTTTGTCAAGTACACGAACCTCAATTATGTTGACTTTGAGATGGATTACGAAACAATTGTAAAGACGATCGAATCGACGTCGAATTCTCATATTTACATTGTAAAAAACGTCGGAAAGAGTTTATGTTTGTTTAAAAATATGAAATTCATTTTTATGTGTAGACATGGCAAATGAAATGTTCATAAAATGACTGATACGCTTTAGATAATTTTTATAGGATTTGATATTCAAATTGTCTCAATGTAATCTATGAACAAGTCTCTTTGGACCTATTATCTCAATCAATAATATGAGGTATATGTATATTTTTTAAATAAAGTTTGTCAATTTTTAAAACAACGATGCTATATGATACAAAGCCTTTTTGTTTGTGAAAGACACGAACGAACATGCTTTGCTTGCAACTCCATTGCTAATGCGCTATTTTTTATTTTTATAGGAAAATGCTACTAAATATGACAACAATTTTGTCAAACCCACGCAAATGAGTTGGCAGGCCTACATGGATTCAACTTTATCGCTTTAGATTTTAGACCAAAATAAATATCTTTCTCTCAATAAATTAATATGAACGAAATACTAGGAAATCGAACCAATTCACCAAAGTAAATTGAAATTTTGTTGAATTATTGAAAACCACCTTCATTTCCACCTCCCCTCCTTCGCTTGTAATATTTTGATGATTAAAAATGAATAGATGGATGTAAAAAAAATAAAAATAAAAAACACATGGGGAATGAAATTGGGAGAGAAAAGGAAAGGTGATGGGGTGAGTTAAAATTATTATAATATTTTGAAGCAGGTGTCAGTTAAGCTTTAGTTGTGCGGTCTGTGACCACAGCTGGACTTAGCGGAGCCCAGCTGGCACTGTACGGAACCGAATACGCAGCTACCGTCGCCGTTTCTGCACGTTCCTTTTTTATTGCTATTACTATTATTATTTCCTTTCAAAATATAAAACAAAATTGCAGCGTGTCTATATTAAATATTATTATTGTTTAAAGTTCTTCATTTATTTTTTATTTACTAATAATAAATAAATACTGCTAGTAGCATGGGAGTTGAAACCAGTACACGGGTGACAGGGTGGGGACCATTATGCTGACTGAGACAGAGAGCCATGCCATTACCCACGAATTCTTCTGAGATTACGGTCTTGCCCTTTTCTTTTTTTTACGTTGAATGAAGACTATTTTTCTTGATCTGCGTGCGTCGATTTGCGATAATAATGTGCTATGTTAATGCACAGGTGGAGAAGACTCTCTACTAGCAAAGGGACCTTTCGCCTCACAAATATACAAAGGGTTTAAATTAATGTTATATTTTAAAAAAAGTTAATAAACGTAAATTGAAAAAAGATTTATATTGAAAGACACATTTTTGTTTAATAGATAATTATAATTACGGAATGAGTTAATAATATAATACATGAAAATATTATTTTTATTTTGTTAATTCAAATTGATTTCTTTAATTGACAATTTTTTTAGTATGATCAAACCAGTCATGGATCTAATTTCCAATGAGTTTGTTTGATTTTTAAAATATTTGTTGAAACTTGAGATTAAACACCACACTAATTTTTTATTTAATGTTAAGTTGGAATTTTTTCATAGTTACCCAATTCGGCTTCGTGATCTCTCATTTACGTGTGCGGATTTTTAGGCTGTGCTTAATATATTGTCTACCATATTAATCCTATATGTTAAGACAAATTTTTATATATGGTTATTTGATTTGTTTCTATGATAAAATAATCAACTAACTTGTCAAAAGTTCTTCGCTGCCGCAATATTGTAAGAATTTTAAACATCGAAATTTAAAATACATCGAAATTTAAAATACATCGAAATTAAACAAAATATGAAAAGGGGTTTTGTCAAGTCATAATATCTATCCTTAACTATTGTGTTTGAATGGAATTGCAACACTAAACGGTTCTTTTCAACAGCAACATCCTTTTCTTAATTTTTCATTCATTCAATCAATCAACTGCACAATATAAATATCAATGGATTAGATAAGATGTAACTGTTTAAAAATATGGATGGATTCAATCCATTAATTCTTAGTTTTCTTTAATAAATTATATATTTTATTTAATACAATTCAATTAATTATATTTATTTTTAAAATAGTTTTTTTTTTAAAAAAAAACTAATTTAAATTTTATTATTTTAAAAACTGTTTATAGAAAAATCAGAATTTTTAATTATTTTTATTATACTATGTTATGAAATTTTTGTAATATTTAAAACAGAATTTAAATGATAATTTTGTATCATTATAAAACAGAAATTTATTAATAGACAGAATTCAAAATCTTTTAAATTATTTTTTAAAACAATAATTTAAATATTATAATTTATTAATTATGAATTTAAATAGGATGGTGGTTGCAACGTCGAAGTTCTACTGCCAGTGGTTCGTGACATAGATCGTCGTGGTGACCGTCAGAACGCTGCCATATTATTTAATTATTAATAAATTAATTATCTATTTTTAAGTAATAATAAATTGGTTTTCTGTAAATAATATAAAAAACAGTTTTTATAGAAAAATATAAAAAAAAATAAATAAATAACTTGTTTAAAAATATTTTAAAAAACAGTACTTTTAAATATTTTAATAACATTTTTAAAAAAAACTAGTAGAAAAAAGTTTTAAAATTAATATTTATCTTTCAATTTTGGATTGTTGAATTCACCAAAAACCAATTTTCTTAAATTATTCTAGATCATGAAAAATGACAAAATCAAAATTTTGTAAAGAACGAGTTTTTATGCCAAAACAAACAATAATATTGCAAATAACGATTGCGAATAAATCAATAAATGATTTAAATTGTTGAAAGTAAAAGGCAGAGAATGAAAGAATCTAACGCCGAAATTTATATTGATTTATCTATTCATGCTTGCTATGTAATGTATATCTAATTCTCATTCAACATGAATACGAGTTTCTTCCTTTTATTGTATAATGAACATGAATGTTTGCTAAATCCTTCAACAATCGCTTGTACAATCCAATCACTTATTCTCTACACATACGAGAAATCATAATTTGAAACACCCTTAAAAAATTTAAACTAAGCATTTTCGATCAAAAAAACACAGCTTCAATCTTGAAGACATCTAAAACTTTATTGTAATATCCAACTCTAGTACCTTAAAAATAACATATTTTCAATCTTAACAAGATACAACCAATTAAACCTTCAATTGCTCACCAATGGAACGATCATTTCAATAAAGGATACACGCCTTTGTTGTTTTCAAAATTTAGTTTCACCGAGAAAGGGAATAAAAAAAGTTTTATCTTATATATTATGTTTCTTGAATAAATGAAGAACTAGTGACAGTGTTATCCCTTATACTTTTGAACAAACAAGCATTTACAAGAAATGATTCAAATGAGAAAAGACAAGTCAATGCAATTGAAAAAAAAGTTGATTTTTAAATGTATAAGTTAATTAATTGGTTTGATAAGTCGATTCACATGTAGCTGAAACTTTAATATTTAAAACTAAATCTATATAAGTCAACTTATGTTATGCATAACATAAGTCGATTCGACCACTTACACATAATTTTATAAGTCGATTCATATATCAGGTGAGTTGGCTCGTGAATCAAATTACGGACTTGTGTAAGTCAATTCATGCATACCGTGAGTTGATACATGAATTCAAGATTCACTTAAAATTGGTTTCAATGCATTATGATGACTTTCAAAATGCCTTCTAACACGCACCTTATGTCATGTATGCTAAAATTCAAGAGGTATTTTTATAATTGAAAATGTTTAATGAATATTGAGAATATAGAGATCAATGAAGACATAAAACCATCTAAACTATACCTAATTTTGACATACATCAAAATAATAAATATGAACTAACAAGGCTTACACTCATATATTGCCAAATTGTATAACCTTGCATTATGACAACTTTTAATTGGCTATTTGTAAAGGAGTGACCTGACATTGTTAAGTGTGCTTTGTGGCAGCCACTCACAAATTGGGGAGTCATTGTATTAGGCGATGCCAGATTGACTCAGAATTGAGGTTGTAGAGAGTTAATTGAGGATTGTGACATAGTTCCACAAATATTCGTTGAGTTGGACTCCAAATTGACAATCCACGTGAATGATGACATAGTTCCACAAATATGCACTAATTGTTGTAGATTGTACAACCTATATCACGACGACTATAACATCGGTCTCGTGCAAAAGAGTGACCTAAGATCATAAATAGTGCTTTCGACAACATTCTCTCACATTTTGGGGAGTCGTGAGGTGTTTTAAATGTCGTCACGTGGTTTGGAATCAAAATATTCCCGCCGATTATAGTCAAATTGATAATTCATGTGTTGGATATTGGTTTTTCCAATTTGCACCTGTATTGATCAAATTCTACAATCTTATATCTCAATGAATCTATTCAATTGAAATTGAATAATTGATCAAATTACGATGGTTTATATAGTTGAGATTGAATGTATATCATGAGCCAAATCAAGTGATAAATCTAAACTAATTAAAACAAAGTTAATTTGGTTTATCCTTAGTATTGTTATTCACAAGTATATATATTTGAACTTAATTTTGGCTGATTTTGCTTATTATATATATGTTTTCTAGTGGATTTTATTTTTCTATATATGTCCTTAAGATTTGGCTAATTTTGATAAAAAGAAATACAACTCATACGCCAATTAATCTTGGATTGAAATTGTAAAATAGAAGAAGTATGTACATGCAAGTCCTAATAAATTAACAGCCTCTCTAGTTTCAAAGTTGGCAATTTCATGTCGACTGTAACAACCAGACACCTGTGTAAACATGTCATGAACATTAGAAAGGTGGATAGAAGAAAACAAATAATATAAATCGATGCCAGCTATATGTGTTTGAACTTTGTTGTAAACGATGCAAGCTTTTCTGGCATTATTATTTAATATATAATATAAGTCATATATCTCAAACATTTGATGTGATCATCATCAATTAAAGCACAAACAAAACCAGAGAAGCAATGCAATATTACCATCGATCTCATGTGCCATATGTATAGTTAGTTGCCCATGCTGTTGCAGTAACTATATACCTTTTCATAATTAATCCTAATCCGCATAAGACATTAGTACTACTTCTCAAGAAGACACAAATAATCCATTGCACCTTGTAATGGTAAAATAGAACGTTTTTTAATTTTTAATAAAAGGAAAGCTTAATTTTGTATATATAGTATAATATTTTTACTATTGAAGGATAATAAATTAAATAAATTTTCTATTCAATTAAATTATAATTAAATTAAATAATCATATTAAGTAATATGATCCATCAATATACTTATTTTTTTTTGTAAATAAAAATATATTTTTTCTTAAATCCTCTATATTTAAAAACTTGTTAGATTCCAACTAGCGTAAGTATTTTATTTATTTATTTATGTTTGCTTCCAAGAAAATATAAGTGTTTGAGATGGACAGATTACAGAATACAACTAATTAATTAAAAATGTATATAAGTATATATAAAACGATATTGTATTAAAATAATCTCAACAAAACATTTATTGTCTTCTTATTAGTTTTAATTAATTAATTATATAATATCTATAAATACCTAATTTTAGTAAAAAAAATAATATTAATTTTCCAGTCAAAAAAATAGTATTAATTTGGAAATGCTCAGAAATTCAACTCTCTTTTTTTACTTATAATAAAAGCTCATAAATTTAACTTTTTTTTTTGATGAGATCAGAATTCAACTCTGACAACTACAAATTCTGTCCTGTTAATGTAAAATTCCCTACACAAAAAAGTGAAAAAAATAATGCTAATGGTAAAAAAGTAACTCAAAGATTTATTAATTTTTATATAAAAAAGACGGTATGATGACCACAGAGTAATTTTGGCATTTTTCTTGAAGTGTTTTATGTGTTATTCCCACGTTATGAAAGTCATATCATTCTTTATTCTCGATAGTAATATTCACAGAATTAGTATCGCTTTTAAATTTTTTAAAAACCGTAATACGGATAACAATAAAATGAGAAATAAATAAAAAGATATTTTGCATGTGATATTAATATTGTTGAAAATATGTAGAAAGAGAATGAACGAAAAAGAAGAGCACAAGTCAAAGTTGTCATTAACCTCAAAATCTGTCATAAACGGTAAAAAGATCGCGGAGAGATACCGTGACAAATCCGAAATATCGAAACATGTCTAAGGTCAAATCCGTCTTTACATTCACCTTATAAAAAGTAACCATACCGGTTCGTTCCTAATTCCAAACTAGTGCCAAGCCGCCCCCTCTCTCTCTCTCTGTTTCTCACTCTATTCATTTTTTTTTCTCGCACTTTTCGTGTCACTTTCGCCGGAGAATTTAATCGCCGGCGAGTTACTCTATTCACCGGAGTTAATTTATTCTAAATCGCATAAACAAAATCTTATTTATTTTTCCTTTAATTTTGAAGTGTTGTGAAGTATTAAGAGTACTTTTATTTGCGTGCATGTTAAAACGGCGACGTTTTGCTGCTGTGAGAAATCGGAGGAGAGTAGGTAAGAGACGTCGTACGGATGTAGTTTGATCGATCGGTGAGATGGGAAGAGTGGTTGTGGGAGTGGCGGCGACGGTGGCGGTGGCGGCGTGTGCGGTTGCGGCGGTTGTGGTTGGAAGGAGAGTGAAGAGTAGACGGAAGTGGAGGAAAGTAGCGAATGTGTTGAAAGAACTTGAAGAAGGTTGCGATACGAGTGTTGGAAGGTTGAGACAGGTGGTGGATGCTATGGCGGTGGAGATGCACGCTGGTTTGGCATCTGAAGGTGGTTCTAAGCTCAAAATGCTTCTTACCTATGTTGATAATCTTCCTAATGGGTAATCCATTTTCTTCTTTCATTTTTCTTTTTTCGTGTTCTTAACTGTGCTATTGATTAAGTTGATGATGTGATTCTATTGATTGTTAAGCTGTTGATTTCAAAATGCTGGTCATTTTTTTGTCTTTAGATTTCTTATATCTGTGGAAATAACTATTAGTTGATTCTATGGTTCAAGTTCAACCGTGTTATTTTGAAGGTTGTTTCATAGTTTGCTGTATTATTTTTTTGATGTGTATTTGGTTCACGCGGTTGTAATTTGTAATTTCTATGGACAGCTGTTTGTGTACTGTTGTGTGATTACTTGATGGTATCGTCTATTTTGTGCTTTCTTTCCTGTTACGCATATTTCATACCTGTGTGCATTTATTTCTGTTGTATATGTGGTTTTTGATTGAGATATGTGAACTACCTTTTTATGAATTTTAAATTTTATTTACACAAATGTTCTTTTCGACGTTCAATAAATTGCTGTTGTGTTGTCTAGTGTACTTTTGTGAGAGTGATGCATGATTTGTGTCAATAATGAGCTAATTTGAAAGCTGTAAGAATGATTGGTAATTTCGTGTTTGGGTCGGTGTTGGGAGAGACCGTGTGTCACTGTGTCAGTTGAGTGTGTAACAGCTATTTATTGTGTTGGGTGGCATTTAACGCGCTATGGAATATGCCAACGATAAACCAAACACACGCGCCAAGAATGATTGGTTCTTGCCATACAATTTTGTTTATATCTACTTTGAGCGTTACTGGATCATGAAGATTCCACCCAGTGGATCTGGATATGCTACTGCGAGCACACTTGCAGTTACCATGTTCATTTTGTTTAGCAAGCAACGGTGATGCTTACACGTGTTATGTACAACACTCATAAGCATAGTAACTTCTATTTTGATGGCAGATTCCTTTTGTTTAATAGGTTTGTTTGTTTATCAGGACTGAGAAAGGACCATATTATGCGCTGCATCTTGGGGGCACAAACTTTAGGGTCACGCGGGTTCATTTAACTGGTCAACCATCTCCTGTCTTGGAGCATGAAGTAGAGCGACAACCCATTCCCCCACATCTAATGACTAGCACAAGCAAGGTGACGTGATAAAAACTCTAAACTTTGGTCTTCTATGGTTTTCTTTTGTTGTTCTGATAACATCCTTTTCATGTAATAGGTTTAAATTGAATTTAATGCTTGCAGGATCTCTTTGATTTTATCGCATCATCGTTAAGGGAATTCATTGCTAAAGAAGGAGATGGTTCCAATACTTCACAGGACCGAAGGGAGCTAGGGTTTACATTCTCCTTTCCTGTGAAACAAATGTCTGTTTCCTCGGGCATTTTAATCAAGTGGACGAAAGGGTTTTCCATTGTAGATATGGTTAGTCACTTGATATTTCTTTCTAGTTGATCTTTAAAATTGGCTATTAAATTTTCTCCTCCTGAATTAGTTACAAAACAGATATGTAGATCCCATTCAAGTTGCGCTTGGTTTTTCAGTATTGTGATGTAAATATCAATGAGCAAAAGCTATTTGTTGTCAGGTTGGAAGAGATGTTGCAGCGTGTTTGCAGGAAGCACTTGAGCGAAAAGGTCTACATGTGCATGTAGCTGCCTTGGTAAGGGATTACTTTCTCTTGCCTAAGGTTATGATTTGTTTTTCTTTTTATCCCATTTTTCTCACCAAAAGTAATGTTTGCCTTACATTTACTCAACTGGGATTAAGATGTCTTGTGATTTCTGAGATTTGCTTCCACCTTCAACTGATTGTACTTTTCTAGGACTAGGAAATATTTATTGTTTTACAGGATGTATGATTTTTTAAATCACTGTCTTGTGGGATTTCTAATCTATGCAACAGTGTTTTGATCCATCTATACGTAAGGAAAAGACATTTGTGTTGAATGGATTGGTATATTGCTGCGGAATCTTTTTTTGAAAAACTTAAAAGTCTATAATCTTAAACCAGAGAATAAATGGCAATCATTGTAAATGGTGCCTGCATACATTAATGTTAATAAATTCTGTGATGGTTTCTGTAGTTGTGTAGCTATTGCTTTTTTATATCCTTATTTGGTGTGGAGGAAAATGAGTGTTGTCAGATTTATTTTATTATTTTCATTGTATTACCTAAAACACGATCTCCTCTTCACTTTAATCAGGTTAATGATACTGTTGGAACATTAGCTCTTGGACATTATCACGATCCAGACACTGTTGCTGCAATAATAATTGGTACTGGTACTAATGCCTGCTATTTGGAACGAATTGATGCTATTATCAAGTGTCAGGGTCTTCTTACAACATCAGGACGCATGGTATTGTTCTCTCCTTTTCAGTTTGTTTTTATTTTCTTTCCAGATTCTAGTTTTGAATTTATTGTAACCCTTCTCTTTTTAGGTTGTCAATATGGAATGGGGGAACTTTTGGTCATCTCACTTACCAAGAACACCGTATGACATTGATTTAGATGCTGAAAGCCCTAATCCAAATGATCAGGTTAGGTTCTGCTGCTAATGACTTCTGTTGCTTGATTTGTCTCATGTCATGACTGAAATTTTGGTGATTTGGGTACAGGGTTTTGAGAAAATGATATCAGGAATGTATCTCGGTGACATTGTGAGGAGAGTCATTCTTAGGATGTCACTAGAGTCAGATATGTTTGGTCCTATTTCTTCCAAGCTTTCAACGCCTTTCGTACTGAGGTGTGTACCAATTCTCCGTCATGCATTATGTATATCTTATGTTGGGGAAAACATATTTAATACTAATGACAAATGTGTTTGTTATTTAATAAAATGGCAATCTGGTGCTACAAAGCATCCCCTATGGCGGTGTCTAGGGAAGGGTCAAACCCATTGAAGTTCTATTGTAGGCAGTTTTATCTTGGATTTACAAAGCATTAGCAAGAGGAAAATTCTACTCTTGAAAACGTTCATTTTTTTTCAACATTACATTATTATTCAATATTAGTGTGTAAATGTCTGGCTGTGCTTGGTGATTTGGTCATTTCTAAGATGAAGATCACGACCTACCATGATTTTATATGACATTGAATATTCTGTTCTTCTATCAGATGCCCTTCATTAACATAACTATATAGTTCAGTTTCATTGATTATTCATGTCAAATTTTAGTTCCTTGAGCATAGTGGATCAGTTTTTATTTTATTTTCTTTCTTATCCTCGTGGTGGTTATAAGATTTCTTGTCAAACTATTTTTTTCTTTGGAGCACTCGAGGGGTACAGATTAGGTGGGAGTGGAGGGATTTATTAGACCTGGAATTCCATATGAGCAGTTTATGCCTTTGGCTTTATGTTCTAAGATTCTTACCATTGTGTATTGTTTTGATCCTATAGCAAGCCTTTTGAAAAGATGCACTCTTTGATTTGTTTTGCTGGCTATGCTTTTATTTCTTTGTTTTTTCCTGGAATATGTGAGGTGACATGGAGAAAAATGTCCTCAATGAAACCATTAAGCATTGGCTGAGAAGATAAATTTCCTTGGATATCTACAATGTTCCATGCTATGCTTTTGTTTTCCAAATCTCTGGATTGAATTAGATCTGAAACTCTTTCCTGTTGTCATTGCAGGACTCCTTTGATGGCTGCCATGCACGAGGATGATTCACCTGACTTGATAGAAGTATCAAGAATCCTCAATGACACCTTTGAGGTAAACAAGTCAGACACCATATCTTTTGTCCATAAATGACTGTCCTGTTCGCAAGTCTAAAAATTGTTTATCTTGTATTTGTTTGTCTTAGATTCCAGATGTTCCGTTGAAAGCAAGAAAAATTGTGGTGAAGGTGTGTGATGTGGTGACTCGCAGGGCTGCTCGATTAGCAGCTGCTGGTATTGTTGGCATTTTGAAGAAGATTGGTCGTGATGGGAGTGGTGGCATCACAGGCGGACGGAGTAGGAGTGATATGAAAATGAAAAGAACAGTTGTGGCAATTGAAGGTGGATTATACTCAAGCTATACATTGTTTAGGGAGTACTTGCATGAAGCTTTAAACGAAATATTGGGGGAAGATATTGCTAAGCATGTAACTCTAAATGTCACCGAAGATGGATCAGGCATTGGGGCGGCACTGCTAGCTGCATCATATTCTTCGTGAAAATGTGGATAGGGTACACCTGCTATATATATATCAACATTGATGGATATATATATAGACACATACACATATAGCCCTGTAAATCAGAATTTGTTCTTTATATTTAATATCTCTGTATAGGGGTTTCATCTATTCTTTGATCAGGTTATTTTAATTTATATTATTCTCATTATAATTTTTTACTGAATGTTTATATTATGACATTGATCTCTATTCAGCTGTGAGATCCTTTGGGTTGTAAATGCAATAGTATTTAGGAGTAATGACTTGAAATATCTTATTAGTCTTGTCTTCTTGAAAAAAAAATGTAATCTGGAAGTATGCATACAAGTTTTACCTCCTCCTGACTTACCAGGTGGTTCTTAAAATTATTGATATGGGAGGTTTTCTCATTAGTTCCTCCCTGCATGGCCAGCATTGATGACCCTTGCTATACGTGCAGAGGCTTGCGGCCTAGCTACCAATATCTTAATATTGGGAGAGATACTTGTGACGGTGGTGGAAAAATATGAAATTAATTATTTTATTATGATTACATTTTTTGTTTTTAATTTTGTGAATATAAGTACTTTGATTTTTCCAAGCACATGCAGGTAATGGTTGTTTGGTTTGCTGTTAATTATTGACACAACATAGTCAATACTCATGATGACTCCAACTCTTAGCGTGAAGAGGTTTATTCTAATATTTTATAATGTTCAGCGTTCCACCGTTTTCCAGTAGTGTTTTTTCTTCAAAAGAACAAAAAAAAAGTTATGACAATACATTTATACTTTATTTGCATCATCTGCGGATGTAATGTAATGTAATTTGCAAGTATTAGAGGTATTTGAACTAACCACAGTGCAGTACAGTACGGCATGTTTCTGTTTTTATTGAGGGTCATATGTTTTGGTAGGAGCATCCAATAAATGTTACATTTCTTTGAAGCACCAATTAATTAATGAGACTTGTTCCAACATTTTTTTTTAAGCTTAGTATAAATGTGGGTCAGACAATCTCCCCAAGATCAAAAGGAGGAGTACCAGTGTCAACTTTTGTCAAGGAGTGTTTAAAGTTGGGACAATGCACTAGGGTGAATTTCCGGACAGATCCTTTGGTTACCCAGCTACTCTTGTTTAGATGAGTGTAATTATGGGACATTCCTTTGATTGATTTTTGTTGCGTGATATTTAGCAAAGTTGAGTACTCAGGCACCCCAACATGACTATAACTTTGAAAGCCCGTAACTTTCGATTTCAATCTGAAAGTTTTAAATTTTTATGTTTGAAAATTTTAATAAGCATGTTCTGTCTAATAGAACCAACCAAACATGCTTTTCAAAAGTTATCCTATCCTAATCATAACAATTTCCGCACATGTATATACTAGAACACAATATAAGAGGACCAACACACGGTTGGTTCAAGTAGTAAACGGGTTGGGCACTTTAAGGAAGAGGTTACAATATCTGCATCTCACTCTTGCGTATGAAGAAAATTTAGGTAAGAGGGGAGAATTTACCTGTGTGTTTAACAATTTTTTGATATAGATTAATCATTATTAAACGATTGTAGATATTTTATATATACAACATAATTATCTAATAAAAAGATATATGATCGGAGAAAGATACAATATGATTATCTAAAAAGATACATAAGATCAGCAAGACTTAATTCAAGACGTGTGGATTTTTTACCATTTCATCTATATACTAAATAAAAAGATATATTCAAAAAGATATATTCAAGTAAAACAATGTGTTTGACAAGAACTAGATGGAAAAGAATGAGACAAAATAAAATAATTTCAAGCTCGGCATCTTCCATAGTATGCTCGAGAACATGACAGAAACTGGTCTTGCTCCACACATTAATACTTTCATCACAAGCGAAAGAGAAATGTCAATTTGATTTAGTAGCGATTTGGCAAATAATACAAGCGGATAAACTCTTTTATTCTCAATCAAGGTCTAATAATAGGTAGGATAATTCCTGCCAAATTCTTCACTTTTAGAGAAATTTTCATAGACCATATAATTTTTGTCAATCTCCTTCCTTATTCAACTAATCATAATACTAATACAAAATCTATAACCAAATTTTACTCTGTATTATCCACTGCTACTAAACCTCCAAATCTATCGTCATTTCGAGAAAGTCTTAAGAGAGGAATTTTAATAATTTCCACAACATCCCTATCCATGAACATTTCATGTATAATACGTTCCCTCCAAAACACATTAGATAATCAATAAAAACACTCACACATAACGACGTGTGATAATACATGGATTTATCTCATGACAGTTAAGGATTATGGAAAATTTTAATTGAAGAGCTATCTCCAATTTTTCATATTTGAGAAGACTAGATTCTACGCCAAACCTAACTAAGATTGTGATGAGTAGACAATGCATTTTAAAATTCACGTTCTAGGTTAAATTTTTAAAGTAACCACTTAACATTATTTAAAAAAAATACTATTTATACAATCGGTAATGCAAAACTTTGGTAACAAATAACACTTTCCATTTTTTTTTTACAAAGTTGTGATTAAGATTAGTGCCACATTAGTTTTTATACGTGACAACCTTTTATAATTTTTTTAGGTATATTTAGCAATTGTCGTTGTTTTATAATTCCATTTATATTATATGTAAAATAGTTCAATCAAACCTCATAAATTAAATAATTATATACACATCTAAAAAATAATATAATAACATATTAAATTGTTATATCTTTTTTTGACAAATATTAAATTGTTTTAGTTGATTCATTCTATATACATTTTTTATATTACTGATATTATTGTATTATTTAACTTTTTTTGTATTAGGAGCATTTTGTTATATGAGTTTAATTGTGATAGAGGAATAAATGTAAAATGTTTCACATAGACAATAAATATATACAACCAACTATAACTTAACTTTAGAACTAATTATGATTAAAATAAAATACTTAATATTTTAACGGTTACGATCAATTGAGTGTAACAATTATTTATATTAATAAAATATATAAATTAAATCATTATTTCTCTAATTTCAACTTGTTAAGTTTACTGAGTATATCCTTAAAGAGAATTGACGAGTATATCATAGTTTTGTTTTTTAGATAAAAAACAGTTTTGTTTTGTTTTTGTTTTTGTTTTTTTAATTTTTTAAATATTTGTATTTAAATCTATATATATAAATAAATATGTAAGAATAGTTGAATATAAAGAGTTCGCATAAAGTAGTAATGAGTCATAATTCATTGAGTAGTCAGTTACTTTGCTAAAGTTGTGTGGTAATGGCTCCCGATGCTGCCGCCGCCGCAGGAGGGAAGAAGAGAAAGCGCTATCTTCCTCACAACGTCTCTTCTCCGTTTTCTCTTTTTTCAATTTTTATCCATCGCACTTTCTCTCGTTTCGTTTTCTAAAACCGTTTTCCCTTAATTTTTGCAGAGACCAGTGAAGAAGGGTTCGTATCCATTGCACCCTGGTGTGCAAGGGTTTTTCATCACTTGCGACGGAGGAAGAGAACACCAAGCCTCACGCGAAGCTCTCAATATTCTCGATTCGGTATCAGATCATCCTTCTTTTTTCCTCTTACATTCGCTTTCTCATTATCAACGATGCATTTGCCAATTGCTAATGTTCAAATGTCTATGATTTGTAGAACCTTCAGATTCTATATTCTATGTTGTTTTCTTGAAAATTGTCTTACTTACAGAAAAATTCTCATAAATTGATATATGTTTATGGTGAATTTAAATGTGTGGTTTAGAAAATTTCAAAGAGGTAGAAGGTGATTTTTACTAATAGGAAAGTCTGATGTTTAAAAATCTATAGTTATTGTAAGATTATTTAAAAAAATCACAAGTGAAATTTATCTAAATTGACTGCTAAAGTCAGTTTTTTCCTTTTCTTTTTGATGGAAGAAACCTCTTTTTGAAGAGGAGTCCAATGAAAGGAAGCACACTATATCATCCCATACGTATGCAGAAAGGATGACATACTTTACCAGGGCAGTCCATCAGTGCAACCAGAACATTGGCACATGTCCCAAATTAGGGAGGGTCCCAATTTTTTTTTATAATATACCATAACCTTTGAAAAATTACATTGGTATTCTTATTTGTACATTGAACACTAAAATTTTATATTTGCACCTTATGCCCAGAATAAATAGTTAGTTTTTCCCACCACTGAGTTTGTGACAGCGACTGCAGCCTACCAGACGCCACCATCCACCATCAAATTTTAGAATCTTGAATCTTGATGTTAGGGTTTTGTGATTTTAGGGCTCTAATTTTTAGATTCGAACAGAACCTCCAAAAACATTAAGATGGCCCTGTACTTTACTACTAGTGTTGTCAAATAGCAGCTATAGCATAGCAAAATTTGAACAAATCATGGCACTATAGCAATGTAGTGGAATTTGAATAGACCATTATTTTCCACAATTCACGATTGACAACACTGTTTACTACATTTGAAATTTTGAGAGTTGATTCTGTTGTTTCTACGTACTTTAACTGTCAGTTCGGCTATAACTTAATGATAGGGGTGAAAAGAAATTTATACATGAGCTTTAAACAACTAGTTGTATGAAAAATGTATCCTCGAATGTTGACCTTAAATTTAATAAGATACCAAGTCTTTCTTTATCATGTGAATTTAAATTTATTTATACGAGTGCGGTTTCCATTAAATGTGTATTGCTCTTAGGTTCATTTATTGGTTTTATTCTTAGCTTAGTATTTCATTAAAAGAAGGCAGAGGCTGTAGGATAACCTTACACTTTTTAGTGAGATGATTTGTGTCCTCCACAAATTGATATCGCACCATTTTTTGATTTTTCTTGCAGTTCTATGACGAGCTACTTGATGGGGAACTTCCAAGTGTGAAAGAGTTATCCGATAGACCTGTAAATAAAAAAATTACGTTTGCAGATTCTGACTCTTCCAGTAGTGGTGATGATGAAGATGATGATGACGATGATGATGAGGATGTGCAGGCGCCGGAGGGAGGCAAGGAAAAGGAGGATAAAAAGCCTAAACTGGATGTTTGCAATAGCGACAGTACCACCCCTGTCAACGAAACAGGTGAAAAACCAGATCCTGAAAAAATTGATGATCTGCATGGTCAGGCTGGGGATAAAGCTAATGATGATAAAGTAGACCTTGACAGCCCTAAGACCATAAAAAAGACAGATGATGAGCTACCAGTTGTGAAACAGTGCTGCAAAACAAATGTGCTAACATGTGATTTGGGCGAAAAAAAAGTGGAAGAGAAGTCCATCGATAAGTTAATTGAAGCCGAACTCGGAGAACTGAGAGACAAGAATAAGGTGATTTCATGAGACTACTGTTCCGTATATTATTATTCTCTGTTTCTATTAATAGTTTCTTTAACTCAGATCTTTTGTTTCGTAGATTTTCTGGCTTTGCTCAAAATTTTTGTGGCCTATCTGATATTTAATAGTTTCTCTCATAATTTTCTACACATATAACATATCCAAGATCATATACATATAAATGCAGTGATGCTGAGACTTTTTATCATGCAAGATGTTAATTCTCCTTATTCCTTGTTTTCTTTTGTTTCAATGGTAATGCCATATATATTGCTCTTCTTGGCTGTCTTCCTACTTTCCGAGTCTTCTTTCACTTACGCTTTTGTTTTATGACTCATGAGATGGAAACTGTAGTATATATTGGAAATATTACCCTTTAGAGTTCAAAATAATTCTGGAACATCACCTTCATTTGTTGACTTCTTAGTGATGGATACTTCAAGGGCTAATATTGACTTTCACCTGTTTATCTAAAATAGTCGCTTTTGATGGATTGTGTTAATTAAGTAAAGCAAGGATCAGGTTTTATATTTATCATCTTCCATCAGGAGATTTTGATTTTTTGGGTCAAGAATAAATTTTGTTTTGTAGAAAGACAATATTTCTAATTCTTCTGTTTCTTGTGCATTGGAGTATAACTTTGGGGGCACCGGGTCAGATGTCTGCCTTTAGGGTTGTTTAACATTTCCTTTTCATTTGTGTACAGGTGTTTGTGTGTGTGTTTTGCTAACAGTCTCTTTTTTCTTCAATTTTTTACAGAGACGCTTTGTCAAGCTTGAATCAGGTTGTAATGGTGTGGTATTTGTTCAAATGCGGAAGAAAGATGGAGATAAAAGCCCCAAGGATATAGTTAATCAGATAGTGACATCAGCAGCATCAACGAGGAAACATATGTCGAGGTAAACTTTTAATTTCTATTATTCGAAGAATGAACATGCGCAGAAGAAATGCTGATCTAGTATTGTCTACTTCTAGGTTTATCTTAAGAATCTTGCCGATTGAAGTCTCATGTTATGCTTCAAAGGAGGAAATTTCAAGAGCAATCAAACCTCTTGTGGAACAGTACTTTCCTGTGGAAACTCAAAATCCACAAAAGGTAATATTGTGCATCAGCATACCTTGGCTTGTATAGCATTTTCTTTTGAGCATGCATTCCAAATTTGCACATGCTCCCAATGTTAGTTTTGTGAAATTTACAAATCTAACTAGTTATGTTTATATTACATTATTTTTTCTCCTATTGCACCAACTTTTATACACAATTAGACTCACTTGCAAGCTTGCATAGCATGATAACACTCTTGGAAGGTAGCTTTACTATCTTAATTTTTTAAACTTGCTATTATTAAATACGTCTTTCATGAAATGCACCATTAGATAGCTCACTTGTTATCACTGGAATTAAAAATACGGATTTTCTTAAACATCACAAACAAGTTGTTCTAAGAACTCTAGTATTTATTTATTTGATGTGGGGGGCAAAGGTCATTTGTTTTATTTTATGAATGAAATAACCAAGCCACATTGATGCTCAAGTTCTACTGATTCAAATTTGACATTAGTAAATTGGACCATTAATTTCAAAATATTAATGTTTGATGTGACTATTAGAATTGAATTCAACTCCTCATTATTTGAAAACAACAAAATAGAATCCTTTTACAGTTCACAATTCTGCACGTGACTGTTTAGGTTCAATATTGCCACTTTTTATCGGCTCCATTATCATTACTACCATGCCATCCCCCATGCCCGCTGTTGCCACTAATATTTGTCTCTTAAACGATTGCCACTGTCCGCTCAGCTACCACTACACTTGCCACTGCCACGGTCTCCAATAGTAACTTTGCTGCCTCTACCGAACCTCACTGCCATTGCTATTAGAAATCATTTATTCATTTATATCTATTAAAAAATTCAATTATGCAACAAAAATATTAGGGATTCTTTTTCAGAAACATCTTATTCATGCTTCATACATCTAAACAATGAAAATATGTTAAAATTCAAAATTGGTGCATGTAATAACAATCTAAACAAAGTGTGTAGGATTGTGAATGAATTATCAGAATCAGAACTGAATTTGTATTTCTAAAACTCTGCATTCCAATTTTGAGCAAGATGTGTAACAGTGGGATGTATAAGAAGAGGAGTCTAATTGCCTAACTTCGTGAGGAACCTACTTCATTAATGTAGATTTGCTCATTTTAAGCTTATTTCTAATCTCCCTACGTGAAACAAATGTATTGATAAAGTTTATACTCAATTATTTCCATGACTGGATCCTTTTGTCTCTAGCTTGACCAGTTTTTTTGCGTGTGTTTGCAGTTTGCTGTACTGTATGAAGCACGGGCAAATACTGGTGTTGACAGGATGGAAATCATTGATGCTGTGGCTAAGTCTATTCCTGCACCCCATAAAGTTGATCTCAGTAATCCTGATAAAACAATAGTAGTTGAAATTGCCAGGGTAAGAAATCCACGATCTGGCTGAATTTCAATTTAAATTTTAAACTATGTCGTGTGTGCATATGTTGTACACATATCATTATTTCCCTCAAGCAACAACAATTTTGTGAAGTCTTTTCTCGATGTGCCAGCCAGATTATATCTCATTTTCGTTTCAAATTGGCTGCTATTATATGTACTTGCTTACTTTTTGCTCCCACCAAATTGTCCACGTAGTGTTTGTGTGAAACTATGCATTTTTAATAGCCTTTTTTGTATAATTTTTTTCAAACCCAATATGCCAAAATGTGTGTTTTCTGCTTCTTCTACTGCTACTGACCCACTAATTTCTTGCTTAACTTCATCAGAAGATTTTTTTTCGTTTTTCCTTAATGTCACCTTAAATCGCGCATTAGTTTGGCTACACAACTTATAAAATTATTATTGCAGTTTAAACCTGAACTTTGTTTTGCTTATAATTTTTCCGTGAGAAATGCTCGATACTAGTACAAAACTTTCTAACATGAATGTCAATCTGTGGTTTGCATTGCATAGTTGCCTATTTATTCATTTTCCCATGTATAGTTTCCCCAATTTCATGAATGGTTCGTTAATAATATCCTTGTTAGTTATTGCCCTTCACTTTTTCTACAAAAGTTTTCATACCATTTAGGGGCATTCTTCTTACTTCTCCAGTGGTTTAGTTTTAGCTTCATAATGTGTAATTTACTATATCTTGTCCTCGTTTCTTTTGGCACTTCCATAGTCTGGCCATTAATCTTGAAAATTTATAAGACTCAAACCCTGAACTTTGTTTTGCTCTAACTTTACTGGAATCAACACTTCCACAGTGGTTTAGTGTTTATTTCATCATATGTTCTTTTACTGTAGTTTGTATCGTTTTGGCATCGAACTAATGCATCCTGTTTGTTTGGCAGACTGTGTGCTTGATCGGGGTCATTGAGAAGTACAAGGAATTCTCTAAGTACAATCTTAGGCAGTTAACATCACGTAAAGTATGAGCCTTCCAGACAATCTGTTGTTTGTTGATGTGGCAAAATTCATACCTTGACCTATTTATATTTGTAGCAAGTGCTAGATTTAGCAAGTAACTTAAATGTAATCCAGTTGTTTCTCACAAATCAAACAAAAAATTCATATGCAGCAAATTGCTCAAATGCGGTTGCGAATATTACTTTCAAATCTTTTATAATCTCCATGGTATTTATTACTTTCAATTCTAGGGTGGATAAGTGTGTTATATTGTCCATGGGGATCAAGTGTCTCAAAACCGTAGGACATATATTAATAGAGAATTGAATTGATGTGATTTTTTTACGTGGTACCGGTAAATGAATTTTAAATTGCATTGAAACATAATATATCATATTGGTCCTCATCTTCTAAGACAGGCCTGACTCTGATCCTCCATCTGATTGCATTGTGGATGAGAGGGTGGAGAAATGATCGCCGTGGTGTCCTTTGTAGGTTTGGCAGTAGTTTCTGGGAAATGTATTTGTGGTGAGTAATTGTTTGATGATGGGGAGTCTGATTTCTTGAGCAATGCTTAAAGGAGTGAAAATAATGTGGAGCAGTTGGACAAATCAAACCCTCAAAATAACCTATCTGTCTTGTCTTTACTACGTTCCAAGTTGCTAGGAGTCAGAAATATATATTTCAATTCCCTTCCCTACATGGGTATGGGAAAGTGAATGAAAGTGACAGTGGATAATATTTAGAGAACTTCAATGCTATAAGCATCTTTCGGTAATAAATAAATAAAATAGAACTCAATAATAGCATAGAAAAATTTCATTGCCACTCACTTTGTCATTCATTATCAACCTCTAATTATTAAGTCCTACATTGTCATTGATTTCTTTCTTATTTCATGTTGTCACTTTGACATTGCAAAGTGGTTTAAGTAATGTTTCGTGTTGTCGTTTTACCTCATGGTGTAATGCTCATCAATTGTTCTATAAAATGTTGCATTCAAATCATTGGGTTCAAGAGGGAGTCATAAGGTGTTTGGTGATTTGGAGAATTGGATTGAGGTTGAGTTCAACCATTTATTCTAACAAAATTAACAATTAATGACTAATATACAAAAGTTTTAGTGAAATTAGTTCTACATATCATAATTGTCATGTACTTAAAAGTCATGACGGAGAACAAAGTGTCAAACAAAATGATGATTTGCATATAAGAAGCATCCAATAAGACGATTTATATTTCAAGTTTCGTTTTTAAATTTGAATTTAAAATCTATACTAATATTTGATTAAATGTTATGCACCGAATCCATATACAACCTATATTTCCTTTAAAATAATGATCAATCATGATTGAAGTAACCACATTTGCATAAACCAAGTTTTGGTAACATTTACAATGCTCATAGATATTTTTAAATTGAAACAAGATATTTAAGTAAAAATATATATACTTGCCCTTCAAAAAAGAGTAAAATTATCTCAAGTTATTTATATATATTTAATTTCTATATAAATTTAATTTAAATCTTTATTTTAAAATATTTAAACAAAAATTGGTGCAAGGACTAAAAAAGATACTAAAAAATAAAATAAATAGAAACTAAACATGAATAAAAAACTCATGGGAATTTAAATAGTTTGAGATTGGATCATTATTATTCTAATAAAGAAAAATAATTAACTCTTGTCATATAGTTTTTTGACAAATCATACCAATTCAACCATATAACTTTTCACATGTCTATAAAATTTTATATTTTTTAAAATTGTTCAACTTCATCCAATAGTATTTTCTCCGTACAATAATACTTCTTCCAACTAGTTTAATATAATACAACACTATAAAAACAAAAATAGAATAAAAATATTGTCAACGAAAACTACTATGAATGTGGAATTTATCTTGAGTGAATGAACATTAATATTTAATTTAATTACTTTTGATGAATATGAAGAAATAATGATATGAATAATAAGTTAATGATATATTTATTCCAATATTTGATGTGCAATCATGTTTTTAATTTGATATACTTCAACCATAATAATAATATTTTTCATGCGGGTACGAATTTCAATCCATGACCAATGTTTATGGAGTAAATATGAAGTATCAAATCCTTGAAACGGATGTCAATAGTTAGTGGGATACAAGGAAAAAAATAATAATCTTTATATCGAATTTGTTAATTGTTGTGAAGAAAATGAGTGCAAAGTAGAATAAAGGAAAACAAATCCGATTGTTGAATCTGATAATCTCTTGTACAAAGTACCCCCCAAGCTCCAAAAAGAAGAAAATTATCCTGCCACACTAAATGTCAATGAAAGAGAGATGTCTACAATCATGTATAGAAAATTCATAAGCCCCATTTTGAATATTCAAAATATCATCTCTTCTCATTTCTAAAGCAGACCAGCCGCCAGACACAGAAGGAAAATCAATGATCAATGCTGAGCACTAGGAGACTTGTACAACTTCTCCACCATCTTCCTGTATTCTGTAGATTTACAACACAACAAAATCACTTTATCTTTCGGACGGCATAAAGTATCAATTAACGATGTTTATTCTCTGCAAAGTGTCAATCAACAATGTTTATTTTACCTTCTTGATTGCTCCAAAGTTGTGCTGCTTGTGGATTTAGAGGTGAGCTAATGTTTGGCTCTAAATTATACAAAAGTAAAAAAAATAATCAACACAAAGGGAAAACAGTGATTATATAAAATAAAAAGCTTAGAAGCTTAGGTTAATTATTTGGTTTTAAAGTTACCTCCTAGCAGGCTTTGAATTGATAGAAGAATTGTTCTGACATCATAAGCAGATGACCATTTATCCTATAAAACAAAAAAATTATTATTATTATTCATGAAAGAGAACATGAACGTGGAACACTTGTGTTGAAAATGACACAACAAGACACACCATCACATTCACATGGCATTCATTACCTGAAGAATGTCCAAGCAAATATTTCCATGCACATCTACATTGGGGTGGTAGCAGGTGGTGTCAAATTTGACCTTTGGAGCCTTAAAAGGGTAATCATTGGGAAAAGAAAGGGACAACTTGTATTCTGTTCCCTCAAACACAGTGTCTATACTTCCTGTAATTGTTCCTTTCCAGCACAATATATTGTCCTCTTCAGGGAAGGCAGATACACCAGAATCTCCACTCATCTAGCAAATTCCACACAAAAAACTCATTAATGAATGACTGAACTATGTTTTATCAAATTATCCTATATACAAACTAAGAGTTTAATTACCATACAACTGTAAAAACTTCACAGCCACCCATTTGTTTGACTTTTGAAATAATCATAATTATAATCAAATATTCTTAATGATTTAAGAGTTATATTCCCTGGCTGTGAAAAAACTCTTTATACGGAAAGTGAATTATGAACTAAATCCTACAACAAACTAATTACTTTTTTCTTTGTCAAAAGAAAAACTAGTTACTTGTTGAAGTAGTGCTCAAATTACATTGCATTGGCATAAACAAAAAACAATAAACTAAAAGAGGCCAAATTCATAGAAAGTGAAAAAGATATCCAAATTCATACCATCAAAGCCATCAATTCAGACTGCAACCTGTGTAGAATTGCAACAGCCAACAAAACAAAACAAAACAAAACAAGATATTGAGTTAGTTAATTATTGAATTAAAAAGAAAAGCAAAAAGAAAGAAAAAAAGTGTAACCCTAATTGTACTCCAATCAACCAAAACCCCAATAATTTCCAAAAAAAATCTTTCTTTTTCTTGAAGAATAAGTTTTAAAACATTGCAAATTTCAAATCGAAAAAGATAACAAGATTAAAAAAAAATCGATAATTGAAAGACATGTGAAAAAGAAAAGAAAAGAAAACCTTCTGAGAACAGATTGAGAATCAACGGTTTTTGGTGGAGGAAGAGGTTGCTTTGAGGGAGCAATGTTGTCTTGAGCAGCTTCAGTGTTCACGTTAATGCTAGCCATTGAGATTTAGAAAGAGAGAGAGAGTAGCAATTAGGGTTTGTTGAAGGGGAAGAAGCTATTGAATTGAAATTGAAATTGAATTGAGAGAGAAAGTGGTGAAATGGATGGTTCTGTTGAGTTGATTTTAAACGAAAAAGTGCGTTTGATGAAACGACGTCGAAAATACGAATCCAAACAAGTCGAACGTTGAGAAGCTAAAATAGGATACTACTGATGCACAACGGCTAGTAATAGTATTTATTATTTGTTGACTAAATAAACTCTTAATTTAGTTACTTAAATATTATTTTCTTTTTTACTTTTTGCGGAAGATTTTTTTTCTTTTATCTATTTCTTAAAGTCTATGAAAATGTCAAAAAGTAAAGATGGTAAAAGTAAAAAATAGTTTCTAAAATATATATATAAAATTTTGATTGGTTAATCTTTAGTATTAGATGCTAAGGACTAATGAAAGGAGTTTTTATATACTTCAAGCACTAATGAGATGAATTTTATATAATTTAAGAATTGTTTGTTTTAGAGATTAAGTATGAGAATAGTTTCTTGTTGATGCTATTTGCTTTGTTCTTTTCTTTTAATATATAAAAAAAGATTTAAATTAAGATTTGAATTCACTACGTTCTTAACTAAAATCCATTAAGTATTTGATCTCAATCACTTGGTTTAAGAA
>JBBPBP010009780.1:1292710-1315161 GCA_037974735.1 Cicer chorassanicum
TTTTTTTTTTTTTTTTTTATTTCAAAAATGAAGTTTAGTGTGGATTGTATATGTTATTAGTAGGAGTGAGAATATGTCAAACCAACCTAAGTTTTGAAAAGCCTGAATCTGGTCTACGATTAATTTTTTATGTTTGAGTCTTACTTATGGCCTATCATAGACTTTCCTTTTCTTCTGACATGACCTTTTTTAAAAGTCTTATACATATATAGACCGGCCTAGACCTAATAGTTTTTTTTTTTTTTTTTTTTAGTCTAACCTATTTAAATTAATAGACTTTAAAAGAAGCTTGAGTTTAACATTTTTATTAAACATCATACTAGAGCAAACTTTAAGTAGGTCAGAGGCTCCTAAAGGACGACCTAGTCTATGTGTGATATTTAAACATCAAAATACACATTTGTTTATTGGCTTAATTTCAATTTTAATCCCTCTATTTTTAGTGTTTCATGAAATGTGTCCTCATATTTTAAAAGTCGATAGTTTTGGTTAATTCCTCTGATTTTTTAACTAAAAATTGATGACGTGAGATGTTGTAAATAACGTGACATATGATAGAATGATGTAGAATGATTAATGTCTATGAAATTGGAATAAAACATTGTAAAAACATAGATTTTAATTTTAAATTTTTTTCATATTTTTAATTTAATTAATGACATATGAATAATTAATGCATTTAGATGATTCTATATTATAGAATTGTATGTCACGTTAAAAATATGTCAAATCATCGTTTTTTAGTTCAAAAATACGAAAGAGATATTAAAATTGTCGACTTTTAAAATAGGAGAACCAGTTCCGTAAATTAGTAATAATAGAGGGACCAACACTGCAATTAAGTCTAATTTATTTCTACGTTTTTTGCTTTTTTATCTTTTAGAAACTACACATTTAAAAATACATACAAAAACTAAATTACATCGTATTTGACACCAAAATTTCATAACATTAAGAATCCTCGTGAAACGTAACATGATTTTGGACACCAAGCTAACCAATTTGTACCCCTAAACATACGTGGAAAACTTCACATGAATTTCATAAGCTCAAATTGACCCAACCATATAGAAACGAAAATTTTATTGCTAGTAATCAAAAAGAGAAAACCAAAAGTGACATTTAGATTGAACCCAACAACTTCACATCTTTATCTTCAATCATATTCCTAAAACAAACAACCATGTCCATAAGAGACTCTAATATGTTTAGTGATCTAAAACAAATGTTATATTGAAGTATTTTTAAATAAATAAAAAATAACACAAAGTTTATAAAAAAGAAAAGAAAAAAAAGACAGCCTAAAAAATCAAGTTTGATGTTTTCTTCTCTCACCTTCTTATATGCTCAAATACACGTCTTCATTGACTAATTAGAACAAAAATTAAGGGATTTTGAAAAAACTCACATCAAAATTTTAAACCCCAGTTAGGACAGATATGAGACCCTTATCGAACGGTCCAAATGCAAACTCAATATATTTGATTACAATATAAAAATAAAAATATGCATTTTTTAGATTGGATGATCATCGATGTCTTTAAATGCATAAATGCGTCATTCATTTGACAGCAAGGAATCCATATTAGATCAAATCTATAATTAGCTTTCGCCATTTATTTGTGAAGCCTTAACATTGAAAACTGAATATACTACACCCGACAGTAGGGGTGGTTAACCATATTTGTTCCAATGAAGGTGAAGATATAATTTGGTATATGAGATATAATTTCTTTGGACTAAGTATCAGTTTTTGCACAAATACAAGAGATAACCACTGTACAGCGTTATATGTATATACACAGTTCTTTTTAAGCAATAGATGCAGAAAAACTAGCACCTAAAATCACACAACATCATTTTGCCTTCTGAATTACCATATCCTGCAAGTGCATAGGATAACACATTTTAGTGTGCTGACCATTCCATATATTGTCTGCCAGAATTGCATTCACTGTATCAGTTGGATGGAACTGATCCCACCAGATATAGTTGGAAGCATTACTGCACGCCATTTCAGGCGATAAACACATGAACCAACCGTTGTACTTCCCGAATCCACAGCAAGCCTCGGATGTGATGTTAAAGCCTAATCCAGAAACACAAAGAAGAATAAGATATGACGTTGAACCTATACTACAGTTCCCTAATAGATTGAGAGGTGCAAAAATAGAATACTAATACCATATCGATCATGATTCTTTAAAATATCCATGGAACCTTCATACACGTCACAGAAGATGATATTGGCATCATGGAGCTCCTCAGCAAGTTTTTCAACCATGTGTCTCATGAGAAAGTTAAATTCAATGGCCATGTCATTTATCTGCTCAACACATTCTCCATTCTCAGTACCATACTCCCACAAGTAGTGAGGGGCACAACCAATAGGAGCAAGTCCCATTACCACAATTTTCCTAACATTTAAGTTGTACAAGTTCTGTATCATCATCAAGGCTAATATATCAGGAATCAATTTAACCCTTCAGTTTCTGTATACAAACTAAGAATCAATAAAATTACAGAAAATATTGCAAACTACATGAATATTTTGAATCTTTCTTATTTATAGAAAAACTAAAGTGTTTTTGGTTGATGGATTTGGGCTGTCATATTAAAACTTCACATGATCATATTAATAAAGATTGAAAAATGAAAGTTTAGTATTTTACCTTTAATTCTTGCCTAAGTGAAGATACTAAAAACTGGTTGAAGTGCCATGGAAGGTACAAATTATTGACATTGGATACATTGAGCAAATAGTAATGAATGTAGTCATTGATTCCAATAGAGATATAAAGGATGGAATTGGAAATGAGAGTAGTTGCATTATCCTGTCCCATAGTTAATATAAACTGCTGAAATGTGTCAGTAAATTGTTGAATTTGCTGAGTGAAGGAAATATGCTGACCCAATTCAGAGCCACTTGATGCAATAATGCCTGCGCCGGCAGATGCGTAATTCACGCCATGAATCATATCCTCCACAGCTCCGTTCTGACCAAGATAACTTGGCACAAAAGGAAGTCCAAGGCGCAGAGCTAATTCAAATGCACAAATCAAACAGTTAGAACAACAACCCTGATTCAAAAGAAACAGGTACGGAAAACGCAAACAAAGAACACACTAAATAGACAATGAAAGCACCATAGTTTAGTGTTACAAAATGGGGCTATTAGTTAACTTAATTCAAGCAAGACAAAGTAATAACATAAATGTAATAAAATAGTAATGAAGAAAGAAAGGACGTTGAATTTACCAAGAAAATCGACGGGTATTCTTCCATTGGAGAATCTTCCAGTAGGTTGATGAGTGTCAAAATCTCTTCCATAAGGAGGGTGATCAGCGCGGGCAAAAGTGCCAAGAAAATTGTTGGTTCCAGAATCGACGGAGGAGTCTCCGATGACGAAGAATGCAGGAGCTAGAGGTTCTGCAGTTGATGGAGTGAAAGATAGTAGAATAGATATTACTATTAGGTATACAATAATGTTCGCGTCCATTATCTTGTTCTTGCTGGTTCTACATTCATTCTCTTTCTCTCTCGTTTGGATTTTCAGACTTTTCTTCTTCTAATCTGAGCCAAGAAGAAGAAGAAAAAGAGAACAACAGAAAGTTGTTGAGGATGGAGTGAGTTCCGAGTTGGGAAGAGACAGGAACTCGGTCACCGGCACGGTGGTTGAAGTGTGTTGTTAAGTGAAGATCCGTTGGTGCGTTATTTTGGTATTTAAACTGAAAGAATGAATAAAGCGTCTACCAAAACTTATATGCTGTTTTGCTCAGTCTTTAAACTTTTTTTTTTTATATAGTTTTGATCAACCTTTGTTGGTCATGTGAGTTTTATTTACTTCTTTACTTATTTATTTTTGCAGTTATGTTTGCAATTTATGTTATAATTGTGAAATTTTCATTTAGAAAATACAAGATGAATTATATCCTCCGAAGTGAATTTAAGGTGACTGACCACTCACACAAATCACACATTGGTTGTGACTTGTTTGTTCTAAAACATTTAAATTGGACCATATTTTTGAAACTTTTGCATGAGTTAACACATTTAGTGGTATCACATATTCAAAGATAATGTCATTGTAAACGATAAATATTTTTTACATCATTCTAAATAAGAAAAATGTTAAAGTTCATATACGTCAGTGTAATCAAGATCTCTTCCTCAAATTACACCACAATCCATTTTTGGTATGGATAGTTGCACCAGTAACTAGTTCAACCGACTCGGGGGTTCCTTTCAATTCCACGTCGAAATTCTGCAGCAGCATAGTCAGTGCTACAGTGGACTCCATGAGAGCAAATTGGTCCCCAACACATTTTCGTGGTCCGCCACCAAAAGGCAAGAATGCAAAATCCGATATAATCTGATTAGGGAAATGCAGCTTGTCAATGTTCAAGAATGAACCACAAACAAAAATTAAAGTTTTGACATATCTATATTCATTTTAAACCAAAAAAAAATCAACAAATATTACAAAAAGAAGTGCAATAAAAAAAGTGGACAGACAACACTAATGTCTGGCCGACTGCAAGCTAATAAATAATAATGATTAATTCAAAAATCAACTCTTGATATAGGTAAATGTATCACTCTTTACTTTATTCATATGAGTTAAATCCTAGAAAGAAGAACAAAAGAAAACAAAAAGGAGTAGGAAGAAACCTCGTTTGGATACAAGGCTCCAGGACTTCGAGATGGGTCAAAACCAGCCCACCCTTCAATTTCTTCATTCTTGTTTTGTACTAGAAATCTCTCAGGCTCGAAGTCATGAGGGCGGTCCCAAAAATATGGAGATCGATGGAGATTATATACCTGGATACAGGAATATTTGAGCAGCCATACAGAGTAAAGACATCAAAGAAAATGTAATAGAGCTGAACCAAGATATAAGTACTCTACTAATATTTTTGTAACAAATATGGCAGTAAGGATAGGTTATTATGTCATGTTCGTGTACAACATTGAAGGACTCTAATCATAAAATCTATACATCTGTGATATCCACTTCCTCACAATGAAGCAAGGTGTCACAGATGTATGTACTCACAGAAATGAAGAGATCAGTCCCACCAGGAATTGTGTAACCATCTTTGTCACCTTTATGCCCTCCTGGAGGAGTGGTACAAGTCTTTAGATAAATAATCTCAAATGCAAGAAACAGATAAAAGTTAACTAGACAAAAAAGATAGCTGTCATTCAATAAGATAGAAGAAATTGTAGATAAAAAATCCCAGCTACAGAAAACACCAAGATTCTTAGTAAGTTGACCTCATTAATATACTGAATCCGTATCTTTTGAAATTAGAACCATGTTAATGCATCTTAGAACTAAAGGAACAGAATTAAGTTGATGCACCTCGAAAATCGAGTCAAGTCATCTTAGAAAAACCATAAAACTATTTAACTTCATTATGTGGAACCTCATTCAGTTTGGATCCTTTTTTTACCCATCTTTATCACCTTCAACCTTGATTCTTTTAAAGGCGTTTGTGATTCCGTTCAGTTCTCCAATACTAAAAAAGTGGCCCCTTCAATTTTTCCATTACTTAATCCTTTTTTCAGTCTCAGCTTTGACAACCACTTTTTGGAAAACTAAACCTCCTTCGGCTTGTGTTTGGGAAGCAATGATAGTTCATAGGATTAACACAAGTGATTTGTTACACATGCGCATACTTTATGAAGCTCTCCCTCTTGATGTTTGTTCATGTATTTTACCATGGTAGATTCTGTTTGGAGGACATTAGATATTTCCACCACTCCACCTAGCTTTGAACTCTATGCTTCAACCTAGAGTGGAGTGCATTCAGCAAGAGTGCAATGTCAGAATGTTTTATACATAGATCTCTTTCTTCTTGTGTTCTTGACCCCTCTTAATCAATTTAAGTTGGTGAGAAAGCCATTGCTCTCTCCATGTCCATATGCATGCATGAACACTAATTTGTTCTTTCGACCTGGTGCTTTTCATTGGATGTGTTTTTCTTTTATTTTTCTTACTTCTCCACGTTAGGAAGAGTTCTGGTATTCTGCACTGTACGTTTTTTTCACTCTGACTTCATTCTATTATCTCTATTTTGATTTTGTATTATAATCTATCCTGTGCCTGTATAAGACTTTCAATCTATGTTGCTTGAGCTACACGGGCAAAGCATGAGTTATGCATGTTCAATCTACACAGTTGATCCACTCCCCATTTTTCATTAAGTTCGTGTAGGATCCATAAAGGTGTAGCTCAAGTGGTTGAGCACTTGAGCTGGGACATGCAAAGGAGTTTGCGAAGGAGTTTGAGAAGGAGGTCCTAGGTTCAAATCCTGGTTACTAACATAACACTAACAATTAGCATTTGCTTATCCAAAAAAAGATTAATTCATGTAGGGTATTGATCATTCGGATTCTAAACCTTTAAATAATTTTACTATGCAATATTCATAGGTACAAAAAAACAATAATAAAATTTGTTGAGTATTCAGTAGAAATTGATACCTGGTAAAACATCAGATTTGAGTGAACGTCTAATCAGCAAAGGTGGTTGTGGATATAATCGAAGAGACTCAACAACAATTAACCTAATGTACCTGGGTGCATGCAATGGACATTAACATCACTGTTTTACAGTAGTAGCTTTGTTGGCAATTTTTTATACTAGACTCTGTAATTGTTGAATAATGGTTATGGTTTGATATGATTGATGATGCAAAAGACTAAGTTCTAAGTTCTAACCCTTATTTACAGTATAACTTAACTTATAATTCTAATAAAATAGAGAGAGAGAGAGAGAGAGAGAGAGAGAGAGAGAGAGAAATCATGACAATAATAACTAAAAAATATGAAAACTAATCCTAAGAAATAATGTAAAATACCTAAGATAAGAAACTGATCCTAACAGATAATCGAAGACACTCCAAGTTAACATCAAGATATTTTAAAATCATCTAACAGTAATGTTCTATAGAAACATTAAACAGCCCAACTCCAACACTAATGACAAACCGCACTATGCAAGAAAAGCTGACTGATTATAAAGTTCACATCATGAAAAAATTATTGGAATTAACCACTTCTAATGTTTGTTTTTCATGACTTCATGTAGATGTGGTATATTTTGCTCCCTTTTACCCGGAAAAAAGAATTATTGTTAATGCATTATAAATTTATTTAACCTTTCTAAATTAAATAATAGCCCTCAAACAGGTACTGAAGTACCAGTGAAAATAAAAGGTAATACGAAATGGAAACTTACTGCAACTTTTTAAGTAATTCAAAAGTTGGCTTTCCCGTACCCAGCACCGAATCTACCTCTGCTTGAGCCTTCTTCATTTTGTCGGGATTCTGCAATAAAGAAATTGGTAAGCATTAAGCTGGTGCTTCACAAAGAGAAAATTATGAAAAGAAAACATGGCAACCAATGCCACAAATTTGTCTATCATGAACAGGCGTGTTCAGGTATATTTGATTAACATACTTGAGCTAGCAGGAAAACTGCCCAGGTAAGAACTGCAGCCGTTGTCTCATGACCAGCAATAAGCATTGTCATTAAATCATCCCTCAACTGTCAAGAGAGCGAAAGAAGTAAGCAAACCTTAATTTGAAAAACTACCTGAAAGTATAGATATTGTCTAAACTCTAAACAAGAATGTTTACTGCCAATCTAAAGAGACCAAAATTTTAACCAGAATGGGTCCTTTGGAATTGGAAGCATGATAGACAGGAAGACTTTATACCTGACGATCATCAACATCAACTCCCCGCATATCAACTAGGAAACGCAGAAGACTTGCATCCTGTAAGCTTCTATCTTAGTAAACAGTGTGGAATGTATCAAACTCCTAGTTTTCATGGAGTTATCCTGAGAGCTGAACATTATCCCTTGGTGTAAGGTCCATTAAAATAAAAAATACCTTCAAATTTGAGTAATCCCTTTGCTGCAGTTTCTCAACATCTGTTTCCTGCAAAGAAAAGTATAGTCAAGACCATGCCATTATAGTCAACACAAAGTGACTGTCAAACAAAGATAACAATTCCTTCAATGACTCATAATCATCAATCATAAAATCAAAGTATAATCTCACCTGCCTGCTGTCTTTTGCATTTCTGATAAGTCCATCGAGACAAGTATTAATGACCTTAAGGTCATCATGAAACTTCCTTTGCCTGGGTACGATCCACCTTGCTAACGGAAATTTCCAATATGGAATATAGAAAGTGGATCTATGTTCGGCTTCAAAAAGGGTGCCATAGACAGCCTGTAACAGATTTAAAAGTAGAGGATTCATCTTGATCAACTCTCTTAACATATCGCAACAAATAAAAAACACCTGTCTTGAAAAGCATATCTCAATATGTTATAAAATTTTGACTTGCATGTTGCAATTTATTACAGAAATTGTGATAGAGCTTTTAGGAATTAGATGTTTCTTTTTCCTTATATTAATGATTAATGATGACGAGTCTTTATTCTAACCCACATAATGATATAATTGTTCTCAGAAATTATCTATGAACACAAAGCATACAAAAGATCCAGCTTTTGGATATTATATTAATATGGTAGTACACTAATTATTAATTTGGCAATTTTTAGGAGACAAAATATAAGAAAGAAATGTAACGTCTACTTGAAATTACAAGAAATACAACATCAGTATTATATATTTGAAATGCATAATCCTTTAGTCAAACCTTAATAACAGGAGATTCGTTGGTGACAGAACCAAAGTCATAGTTGAACACACCTAGCCCAATGATATCAAGAGCTAAACTTGAAAATTCTGCCTCAAGGTCCAATTGAATCGATTTCTGTCCATCATAACCCTCTCCTTCGAGAAGCTTATTGAACTTTGATACTGTTCTTTCTGAACAGGCTGTGAATAGTTTTACCATAGCTTCCAAGTATGAGGTATGGAAACCCGGAGCAATCACTGCATGTTTTATAAATACCAAGTTAAATAAAAATAATTAGGTTATTGTTGGAATTCTGAAGCTAGACCACCAGGAAATTATGAGTAAGGGGCAGAAGAGGGATTTGAGCATGTAATTACCGATGCTGTGCAGATGTGACGGAAGGGGAAGGCATTAGAAAAGCAAAGATAACAGAACAAGGAGAGCTAGGGGAGAGGTCATCAATTCATTGAGTAAAATATGGGCCTTTTCTGTTTGGTGATTGATTCTGATCCTCGTGATTGACTATTATTCCTATTTCTATGTAATGAATACCTAGTTCCTATCCATTACATACTTATTACATTCATAAAAACACTTGACAGTTCCCCCCAAAATAATGCATCTATTCAAGGAGAAAAGAAGTAAATGAAAATGGAGGATCACAAATCCTCTATATGCTACAAAGATAACACGGAAGAAAACAAAAGGGAAGATGCATAAGCTCTAAAAAGAATCCCAAATCCATTGCAAATCTGAGAGTTGAAAAGTCCAAGAATAGAAACCATCAGGAGGAAGCATGTTCCATTAAATATGTGGAGGAAGATAACTATTGTTAAATTTTTTGAAATTACTCAAAAGGCAGATACACCAAATTTCAGCAAAAAGAAAATAGTGCTGAAGTGCCTTTGTTAGTCTCTCTACCCCCAAAAACTTTGAGTAGAGAAAATAACTTCAACAAAAGATAAGATGTAGAGTGAAGGAGAATAAAAAGGGAAAAATGAAAGAAAGATAATAGACCCAGTTTGCACACCTCTTCTCCTCTGCTTCCATGTATCAAGGTCTGCAGGTATGAGCCCTTTTCCCATAATTGGTTCAAGGATATCAGCAAGTACTCCCTAGTTTTTCAACGAACAAGCACAAGCATAAATTAAAAAAATAAATAAATAAATGATTTTTAAGTACAAAATCGAAAGTTAGAAACTAAATGAATGGCACAGGCACATCAATTTGCAAGATCACAAAAGCATCAAGCTCATGTAATCCAAGGAAGCACATGTTTTACATTTGGCCACAATCTTCTGGTCAAAAACATGATTCACAAAGTTTTTGACTCACTTTGGTTGGAGTTGCAACAGTTAAAATAGAAATAACAAAAACAAAACAGAAGCCTTTTCCAACTGCAGGATGTATAGGATGTTAGGTACCGACCAGGTTTGGGCCTTAGACCAACAAATGGGTCAAATATAGATAGAGAAGTGGTTACAATTGGCTTACATGGAAAATCTGTTAGCGATATCAGAATTATATTTAAGGAGGAGGGATTCAGCATCTTTTCGGTTAGGGCCTGTAAAGGTTGGGCATAGAGAGAATCATCTCTTCTACGAGGAGCATTTGCTTTGTGATTACAGTGGTTAATCTTCTGTAATATTAGTATTTCCTTTTAAATCAATAATACTCCCTCCATCTCTAATTTAATTATAAGACCCCTTTGTCACATTTACTTGTCCCTAAATATAAGACTCCTTGCAAATTTCTAGATACATGTACTACTCTTTTTCCAAATATATCCCTAATTAATACTCCTAAATTGTCTTGGAATATGAAAAGCCAACATTGAATGCATCTATACAACGGGTAATTTTGTAATAGTCATACACAAATTGAAATTATACTATCAACTTTTCTTAATATGCGTAAAAAGTGTCATAGGGTCTTATAAAGAGGGACGGAGGGAGTACTAATTTTTCTTTTCCCTCTTAATGGATGGAAAATTAACTGTGCACAATCTCCAGTTCCAATCATCAATCAGATTAGCCAAAATAATATATCAATCTTTTTCATTCTATTATTTTCAGGTTAAAACTGATACTAATAGAGATCATCAGAGGATTAATCCGCTTAACATAAACAACCTATCAGACCATCAGTGAACCAGGTATTATATAAAAATAAAGCAAGAGGAAAGATTGTACCTTGTCGTAAGAAAAGGCATTTTCTCTAAGAATATGTCTCGCAACAATGGGGTCTGATACAACAACAAATGCTTTTGGTCCAAACGCAAGTTTATACACAGAGCCATGCTGTCACGTTCAATAATATCCTCAGAGGATAACTAAAAGTGAGACTGACTGAGTAAAGTGAAATCAAAGTAATAAAATAAGAAAGAAAGAATAAGATTGACAAAATTCAGATATATAAGGAAACAACACATTTTCATATGAGGCCCTCTTTTAAACAGATTAATTAAGCGCTTATGCATAAGCTAATTCCATAACAAGATAAAATAAAGTCAAATTGTTTTCATATAAGCTATAAATTGTTTTTATAAGTTATCCGAAAGAGCTTATGGAAATAAGCCAAAAACTGTTTATGGACATGATATAAGTTGTTTCCATAAGCTATCACAAGTATCTATGCTAGTAGTAGATAAGCTCAAATAGTTTAATCCAAACATGCCCTAAAAGATGAAATTCCAAACATTGAAAAGTGAATAAAAGAAACAAGATATACCCAACATGGAAGTTACATCGTTATGGAAAGCAAAGCGTGAGATAATGAAAATGTTGAGTACCTCTAAGAACCAATCATATAGTGAGAAAAAGAGAGGTCGTTCAAACAGATCTGTGACAGCACCTTCAGCTATAGGCATAGACCCTAAACTTCCACCACTTAACAAGTTCGTTAGGAGGTTGCTCGCGTTGTCAAACACATTTCTACTACTTGATTTCCTCTTATCGCCATTAATCGATTGGCATCTACGTTATTCAAATTATTAATTCACATGTTCAGTTCAACACAAATTAACAAAGACAGCATTAATTAATTGAAAGTTAGGTTAACATGAATTAGTGTAATCTATAACTTTCATTGTGCTGTAGACAGTGTAGAAGCATGCATGAGGAAGGAACTAGAAACCGAACGTAATTTGAGAGTAATTATGAATGACGAAACGAAAGAGGATTAGGCATTAGGCATATAGATGAGAAAAGAACCTGATAGAAGAAAAACATTTGGACTCAGAGTTACGAAAATGAAGAGAGAGTCGGAAGCGAGGGTTGAAGGTGAATGGGATAGAAGAAGAGGAATCAAATCTGGTGTAAAGATTGACATCGGTAACGGTTGAGATAGCGGCGGCAACCATAGCGGTGCGGTTGCAGTTGTAAGCTGAGAGTGGTGGTTGGAATTTTTAGTGGTAAGTGATGACATGCGATGACGCCGAAGGAAAGTGGTGAGGATATGAGTGAGTGAAGGTGAACCGTTGATGGTTGGTTATTTAGTAGTGCTTGCTGCCGCCAATTTTACACTAGTGCTACCAAAACTTGTTTTTTTTAAATAATATTTTTTTTAATAATTGTTGGGTTTTTAATAATTTTAAATAAAAAAGAATCATAACAAGGGTAACACACTACTAAATGATGAATAACTTGTTGTGTAGGAATTAAGAATGAAAATTTTATTCATATTTATAGTTTTTAATGGAAAATTTGATGAAGTCTAATCAACGTGAATTTGATATATATTGTAATTTTGGTCTTATTTGTTAATGAAGATTTTTTATGTAGTTGGTGTAATTTTGTAAAGAAATTACAAAAATAAAATAAAATATATGAGAGTGTAAGTTGTTGATGTGAATCAAAAAGGATAATTGGATTGAAAAGTATTTAATAGGACAACACTTCGTCTCCTTGAATGGATGGTGGTACTTACAATTATACCAATATTTAAATTAGTGTTTGAGTGAGAGAGATAGAAAACGCGTCCTTTCTTTGTATGTGGGTGAACAATAGTGTTTAAAGTGTAATATCTATTTTACAATAGATATTTATTTTTAGAAATGCAGCAATGTTAAATCTTTTAAAGAAACTTTTTGCCGCCTATTTCTACCCGTTTGAAAGAAAATATCTGGTTTCAAAAATATAAAAAAGGACACAAACAAGACGAGAGATTAATAATTCAATATAAACGATGAATTTTATTAATTCAACCGTATAACAAAAAGTTTTATTATGTAGTTTTATTCCACAATTTTTTTATAAAATTTTAAAATTATTTTACATTTAATTTCAAATGAATGTATAATAAGTTTTTTAAAAATATAAGATATCGATGATTAGATTACATAACTATAAATTTTGAATTTATATAAAATTTGATGTGTTTGATCATTAGTATAATGTGTAATTAATCAATTGTTGAATTAATAAAATTTATCATTTATATTGAATTATTAAAGAAGTATTTCTTCGTATAATTTATTATGCAGTTGATAAATATATATATATATATATATATTTATAAGCGCATTATTACTTTATAAGTGCATTATTACTTATTAGTGTAGCCCATGCCCATAAAAGAAAAATATAATACTATTAACTGTTGGTTATAGTGTCACCCATAAAAGAAATGTACGTTGTTTATAGTCTCAGGACACTAAGCAACATTATCTTAATATAGCATCAAGTGTCGAACCTTTCATCAAATTCATTATAAAGCATACGCCACCAATATCATGGGTTTTAAAATAAAATACAACTTTTGTAATTATAATTTTTTTTTTTTTTTGAGAAAATGATAAATTTAATAAAGTCATGGTCGGTTAAATTAAAAATCATACCACAAATACATAGGAGATTACACCTAAATTATGTCCTATATAATAATAAAAATAAAAGTAGATGTCCTATATAATAAAAAATAAGAGATTACACCTAAATTCTCATATAGCAATTTTTTTTACCATATTGTTTTGTATAACAATAATAAGCCATTAGCACCACATTAATTAATTTGTATATGTACAAACCCCATTGTATCATTTTGATTAAAAAAAAAAAAAAAGTTTAGCCATATACTAGTACAATATTGATTTGTTTATGCATATTGGTACTTGAATAAGTGGGATATCGACAACCTCCGAAGACAATGGCAATTTTGTAGGTGCAATCCTACACCGACACTAGTTATTCGGGAAGTTGACGAAACGTAACAAAACGCTCCTCCTACTCGTTTTCGTGTTATTATTATGTTTGTTACAAAGAAAAATAAAAAAGGATATTCCCTTCCCGTTATAGGAGTTAAATATTTAATTTTTTAAAATAGGCAACGGCTAGCTACAATACCGTTCTGTGTCTCCTTCTTCCATAATAACTTGATTTAATTTGTGTTTGTTTATTTACTTAGAAAATATAAGATAGGCGTAAACATCGCACCTCGATGGAAAATTAGTTCCAACTAACAAACTTCATTCTCATCCAACTCCTTCTCTCTCTCTTTCCATTTAATCTCTCTCCCTTCCCACTTTTCTCTTTGATTCTTCCCCTTGGTAAGAATCCACTCTCGCTCGCTTTCATTCCCAAACGCAGATTTCGAGAGATTATTATTGTTATTATTACATTACTACATTATTTCATTACATTAGTACATTATTTCATTACATTACATTACATTATTCACACAAACCTTATTATTTATTCTCTTCATTTTCCCTTAAATTAAAGTTAGGTCTCTTCCATTGAAAAAGGACCTTCGTTTTTAAATGAATTCATTCCGTTAATTCCAATTACTCAAGTTCGAAACCAATTAGGGCTTGAGTTTAGTTTCTACAAACAAAAGAAGAAAAAAAATTATTCAGATTTGAAAAATGTCGGTTGTTGATGTTGCTCAGACTCCGATTTTCAAACAATCGGAAAATTCACATTGTAATTGGCAAGAACGAATTAATCGTTGCTCCGGCGAATCGATTATAATATATCTAACCGTCGACGGAGCCGTTACACCGATGCGCGTTTTAGCATCCGATTCAATTGCTTCAGTGAAAATGAGGATTCAAACGCGAAATGGTGTTTCTGAGAAGAAGCAGAAGCTAGTTTCAAATGGAAGAGAGCTAGCACGGAATAGCACGCTTGTCAAAGATTACGGTGTAACCGCCGGCAATGTTGTTCATTTGGTTCTTCGTCTCTCTGACATGATTTTCATTGTCGTGAGAACAACCTGCGGGAAGGAATTTGAGTTTCAGATTGATCGGCATCGGAACGTGGCGCATCTTAAACAGTGTATTAAAAAGAAAGGGAAAGGTTTCATTGATCTTGTGGAAGAGGAACCGGAGTTTTTTTGCCGCGGCGAAAAGCTTGATGATCAGAGAATTTTTCATGATATTTGTAAAAATGATGATGATGATGTTATTCATCTCATTGTTCAAAAATCAGCACAAGTTAATGCTACATTGGTTCATGATAAGGATTTGGAACTTTCTGTTGTTGCAGATACAAAAGAGAATCAAAATCAGAAACAGAATGTAGTTAATACTATAGAACAACCTTGTGATGTTAATTTCTGGTTAGAGCCAGTTTTTGTGAACCCTAAGATCAATTTGTTTCCTTTCCTATGGGATATGATTGATTCAACTTTCAATGGTTTGAAAAAAGGAAATAAACCTGTAAGATCTTCTGAGGGAACAGGTGGGGCTTACTTCATGCAAGATTCTAAAGGTGTTGAGTATGTTTCTGTTTTCAAGCCTATTGATGAGGAACCAATGGCTGTTAATAATCCACATGGATTGCCGGTTTCATTGGACGGTGAGGGTTTAAAGAGAGGGACAAAGGTCGGAGAAGGAGCTGTGAGAGAAGCTGCAGCCTATATATTGGATCATCCAAAGGCTGGACCACGTTTGGTGTCTGGTGAAGCGATTGGTTTTTCCGGTGTTCCGCCTACGGTTATGGTTCGGTGTTTTCACGAAGCGTTTAATTACCCGGATGACGGGTATTGTGGCTCTTTGGAGATGGATCAGAAGGTGGGGTCTTTGCAGATGTTTATGAATAATAATGGTAATTGTGAGGATATTGGACCTGGAGCTTTTCCTGTGGAAGAGGTGCATAAGATCAGTGTGCTTGATATAAGAATGGCTAATGCAGATAGGCATGCAGGTAATATATTGTTTAGAAAAGAGCCAAGTGGGAGGACTCTGCTCATTCCTATTGATCATGGCTATTGTCTTCCTGAGAAAGTAAGTCAGCATTTCACATGTTTGTTACTTTTCTTCTGCATTATCAATTATCATGCTTTGTATGTTCTGTTTGGCAACTATGTACAATAATAGTTCATGTTTAATTCCATATTGAAAAATTTACTCAAACTAGCTTTTATATCTTGTACATTTTTCAGACTCGTATGCTTCATTTTGCAAGGATATTATTATTATCATATTTGATTTGATTAGTCCATAGAAAGTTGCTGAAGGTGGATCAACATGTTATGAACTTAATAATTGGTCGTAGGAATTTGAATATTGCATTGTTACATATATATAAGTTGCATCGAGTCATATATAAGGCTTCTAGATTTTTGAATTAAGATTCTTTTTATTGTTGAATGTATGAGCTCAACAAATCTTTATTGTCTCTGCAGTTTGAAGATTGCACATTTGATTGGCTTTACTGGCCTCAAGCACGTCAGCCATACTCTCCCGATACAGTTGATTATATAAACTCTCTGGATGCTGAAAAGGACATAGAGCTTCTAAAATATTATGGTTGGAATGTTCCAGTTGAGTGTGCCAGAACACTCCGCATCTCCACAATGCTATTGAAGAAAGGGGTTGAGAGAGGTCTCACTCCCTATGCCATTGGAAGCATCATGTGTAGGGAAAATTTGAACAAGAAATCGGTGATCGAAGAGATTGTCTGTGAAGCTCAGGAATTATTGCTACCTGGCATGGAGGAATCTGTTTTTCTTGAATTTGTATCGCAGATCATGGATTCCCGCCTCGGTGAGCTTTTGAAATAGGCTTTTTTCTTTCTTTCTTGATTCATGTAGGTATATATTAATGCATATATATGCATGTATTACATGAAAGAGTACCGGTCCATATATTTGAATGGACTTAAGGTTGTATAAGAAGGTGGTGATGGTTAGAGGTGTTATTATGGACATTTAGGTCCGAAGAGATTGTCTATTTACTCACCCAATCACCTCCATAAATTGTTTTTCAGTGATTGTATTGCCATATTGAACAGCAGTTGAAAAAAAAGAAGTATGAATAAGATGTATTCTACTAAAGATTTGGAGTATCTTAGGATTGTATGAGGGTTGGTACAGATATAGGAGTTGGATATATATTGTGTACATAATGTGTATTGTGGTAGATGTTTTGTGAAGTAGTCATTATAGTCATTTTAGAATGTTGATTTTCCTTACTATTTTGATACCAAAGAAAAATAAATAAATCCATGAGATTTACATGAAAGTATGTAAATTTAAGTAGGATCTAATGTGATTGTAAAAAAAAAAAGAGTAAATTATAATCTGCTGAGATTTTCAAAGTCCTAAAATTATTATGTAATTTGAATGTGAACCACATTCCATATCTATGCATGTTCGATTTTCAGAAAAAGTGTGTAGAGAAGTGTGTGTTAGAGATTTTGTTGCTAGCATATTTCTTTTCAGAACAGATGTAAAGAAAAAAATCATTGTATATTCCCAGTCATCTAGACATTGCTCAATCTACTTGCTGATTGTTCTTATGCTGCCATTTGTTGTGCATAACTATTCATAATTTTGGGGTATAACAAAATTTTGGATCAACTATACAAAATCCAAACACCTTTTTTAGCCATTATAGTTTTAAAAAATACTACTTTTGAAATTATAAGAAATTTCCAATAATAGAAGAACCAAAAAAACAAAATCTCCAAGCATAGGAAAAACAAAAGTAGAGAAGTCTTAAAGTTTTATTGAAAAAGAAACGCTCAAACAATTGGAAAACTGGAACCTTATTTTGGAGAGTCTTAAAACATAGTAGATCATCACTCTAATATGTATTCTGTCAAAACTTGAAGGCATAAGGGTTGCCTACAATTGCTGGATCCAATTGACTAACACATATCAATCAAATATACGTAAAATGAATCTAGTTGAGAAGTTTGCAAGTAAGAAATAACAATTTATTCTCTTTATATTTGTGAAATAGCAATTTAAGTTTTTAAATTAAAAAAACTTCAACCAATTTAGTTTTATTTTATAAAAAAAATTGTACCATAATTTTAAAGGTTATTTAAGTCAATATGTATTTTATTAATTTTAATTGATATTTAACATTCGTAAAAAAAATAGATGTTAATTAAAGGAACATTTAAAGAAAATACTAAATTGATATATATATTTATTTATTTTAATTTAAGAGACTAAAATTTGAATTTACAAAATTTGAGATATTTCAAAAGGAAAACCTACAGTGCAAGACAAAAAATGACACACATCAAATTGGACCGAAAGCAACAGAACAAACAAGTTAAGGTCCCACAGACCACAGTCCTTATCTCATCCCTTGAATTGAATCATCAAACACTGAAAATCCAATTTCTTTCCTTTCAAGTTTCAACACACAATCCCATCACACGTGTTCATGCTGATAAAAACACATGTTGTTATATAGATTCATAGATAGATATACTATTAGTTAGTTAAAGTTAGATTCTCCGGTCAAAACCGCCACCATGAGCCAGCCGGAGAGACCACCGTCAAGCCGTACCAACAACCTAGCCTCATGTTTCGTCGCCACATTTTTCTTAATCTTCCTCCTCCTCCTCATCTTCATTCTCTACTCCACCCTTTTCAAACCTCTGCATCCCAAAATCTCCGTCACCGCCGTCCAATTCCCCTCCTTTTCCGTCACCAACAACGGCACCACCGTCAATTTCACTTTCTCACAGTACGCTTCCGTTAAAAACCCTAACAAAGGCACTTTCTCACACTACGATAGCTCATTTCAGCTTCTCTACAATGGAAAACCAATCGGATTCATGTTCGTCCCCGCCGGCAAGATTAATGCCCATAGAACGAAGTACATGGCGGCCACATTTACCGTTCAGTCTCTTCCATTGGGCCTTGGGCCCAATAATCGGGATGGACTTGATAAAATGAGGCCCACTATGGAAATTGAATTCAGAATAGAGATGGGTGGGAGAGTGAGGGTGTTGCATCTGTTCACTCATCATGTTGAAGCCATAGCTGATTGCAGGGTCGCCATCACTATCTCCGATGGGTCCGTTTTAGGTTTTCACTGCTAATTTTTTTTTTTTTATTGTTCTTTCATTATTATCTAATCTTGTATTTTTGTAGAGAGTTATCTCGTCTAGCTCAATCATTCATTTTAATATTAGGGTTACTAAATGAGTTCTTAATTGATAATCTGAATATTTTGAATTTTGAAAGGAATGGATATATCAAAGTTTATTCCAGAAGTTAATTAATTTCGATATAGAAATGAAAGAATGAATAATTAATTTTGATAAAGATTAGATATTGGAATAAATAAAAAAATTGGATAAGACACTTTTACTAATAGTATATGCTAGTAAAAATGTAGGCAAGGTAATGCAACTGATTCTGATTCTGATTCTGATTCTGATTCTTTTGGAAACTATAAACATGTAAAATTCAGCACTAATAACAATCATCCTTATTTCATCAATTATAAAATGGCTATTAATATTACCTTATTAATAATAATTTTAAAAAATAAACTCAAATGGAAAACCACAAACAACATAGATTAAAATACATTCATGCAGCAATTGAGTAGAATAACTAGTGGTATTTGTAGAGCTTGGATTCCAAGTGTAAGTATGGTTTCCACCACTGGTTAAGTCTATGAGCTTCTATGGAATTCTGTTGTGGAGTTAAGTTCTGAGTCACATTAGCTGAAGGAATGACATGCATAGGTTCAGAATCCTTACCAAACAATGCACACATCGTAAGAGAAACAACTGAGTTTTGTGTTGCTATCTTCTCAATGCTTCCAGCACCAATCTCTTCCATTCTTCTTCTATGTTCAAAGTATCCGACATACCCTGAACATATATAGTCATGTGGATTCACAAATAAGCATGGAATCCAATTAGGCAAAGCATCAAATGAATCAAAGGTAGAACTTTTCTTATTCTTCATGGCAGTTGCGAATCCGGCCGTTAGCATGCTGCCAGCGAATTTAATCGGACGTCTCAATTTCCTGTTTCTAATTCTCTCAACTGGAGCATATGCATATGGAGGGTTGAAAAGAAAAGTCTCAATGAGTACACCATTCTTAGCCATTGTTTTTCCAGCAAGCAATGCCATGCCTGATCCTAGCGAGTGACCGGCCAACCATAAATTGGAACCACCAACACTAACCACCGTGTTTCTGACAACTTCAATAGCAATTTTTGAACGTGAAGTTCGATGGAGTCCATTTTTGAGAAGTTTGAGATCCAATCTAATATCACGCATATATGAGCTTACTTTGATCATAGTCCCTCGAAAGGCGATTACATAACGAGGAGTTCTATGTAAGGTGTTGTTGTATATTGATGGTGGAGGCTTGAACTCATAAATTGCACCAAATATGGAGTTATCAGCATCATCAACTAGTGTATGAAGGAGTTGAAAGTGGAAGAATGTCCACCAACGAGGTGCTAGAGCATTAGAACCTTTCCTTCGTTTTTGTCGATCCTCTTCTAGAATGTAAGCACCTTGGACCAAACTAGCAGCTACTGACTTTCGATGATATGGGTCATCCCTAAATAAGATGGAATCTTAGTTTGTATAAAGAAATCATAATACCAAAAAAGAACAACTCTTTTGCAACTTTTAGGATTCATACTATTCTTAATAAAGTCAACTGCTATAGCAATATTGAAGCTTAATATTGTTCGAGAAGAATGGCATAATTATAATAGGGTTTTGACAAATAGAGTAGGCTTTAAATTTCCTAAGAAGATTTGTAGTTTAGTAAAGATATAATCTTTTTGAATAAATCGTCAATTTTGTCTTTAAACTTACACCATTTTTTTTACTTGGTTTCTCAAGTAAATGTGAATGATAAGTCTAAAACATGTTACATTTATCCTCGTAGTCCATATCTATTATAATATATTAAAACAAAAGTCTAAATTCTATTTGCGACAACTCATCTCCATCTATGTCACATTCTTTAATATTTTTCAACTCATAAAAAATTTGATGTGGCACCTTCTAAAACACATTATTTTTTTTCCATTTTCTACTTCCATTCTATTTTGTTTCTCCATTATGTAATGCAAACCTTTTCATTTGCCCATTCAAGTACAATTATTCCATACATTATGCAATTTTAACTTTAATCTATCACTCAATGACTCATCAATGCACTTAAAATTCTATGTTATTTTATGATTACTAATATATAAAATTCTACTGCGCAAAACGCGGGTTAACATCTAATTATTATATTATTACAAAATGTCAAAATAGGAAGGAGAAGGTAAGTTTAAAGATGAAATTTTTAGATTTATTGATATAAACATGTTTAGGATCATATCATACATTCATTGACACCATGGTTTAAATCAAGACAAGCCATGCATGGTTTAGAATCATCATATACAAGATTAAAAGATAAGTTAAAGTGGAAGATTTGTTTGATAGACCTTACCAATTGACATGAGTTAGATGTAAGGGTCCAGAGATGTCAAAATTGCTACTCTCAGAAGCCATTGCACCTTACTTCCCCACTTGCCTTAATGTCTTCAAATACTGTCATAGAAACAAGAAAAGAAAAAATAAAAATGGATCAATTAATTGTTGGCCAATAGTCTAGTAAAGTGACGTAAATTGATTTTTATTGAAATCATTTTGTAAAATTGGTTTCAATTAAGGTAAAATGATTTATGTCTTTGGAATCAATTTTGACTCTCATAAAATTGAATCCAAATCACTAAATGATAAACATTTTTTAATAAAAGAAAAACAAAACATAAATACTTGTGATGATTTTAATATATAAACGAAAGAGAAAATAATACTTTTACTAGAATTATTCTTATCAATTATGGATATATTTATCATTATCATTAATACAAAGTAGAAGATGAGTAATACATATAATATTAATTAGATGATATAATTAACAAAAATAATTAATATTATATTAAAAATTAAAATTATTATTTATTTTAAGATAAAATTATTTGGTGCAAATGAGTTACCTAGTTATTGTAAGAAGGAGGGAGTCTTAAGGATATTTTCAGTTAGTAACAAGCATTACGCATTAGAGGTTCTACAATTCAATTAGCTGAAAAATTATACTTGCCAACATTTGATTGGCATTGCATTACAAAAATGAGCTAGCTACAAAGAAATAAAAAATGAGAGAAATTCATCTCACCTAGAAAAGAATAAATTAAAAACGGAAGTAAGATCTTCAAACAAGAGAATAAGATGGGAAATGAAAATACAAAGAGAAAGTGAGAAATAATTGTCTTTAGTACAAAGTAAATATATATATGCTCTATTCTCATATTTTGGTACAGTATTTGGCAGCGGTTGCCGAAACGTCATTATCTCCTATCCAACCATAACTGATTAGTATTAATTAATTGAGTATATAATAAACTATAAACCACTAATATTACACCTAAAAAAAAATACTGTAGAGAGAGAAGACTCTTTCTTCTTTCAAAGAAATTTCTTTTTCTTTTAAAACTATTGAACCCCAAAACAAAACATATAGACTATAGAGAGAGAAAAATTGATGCGCTCTTTTTTTTTTT
>JBBPBP010009780.1:1317384-1335064 GCA_037974735.1 Cicer chorassanicum
TTTACTTAATAATTTATAAAATCTAAATGTTATAAAAAAAAACTTAAATAATCTTCTAATATTTTGGTAAAACGTAAAAAATTACATAATATATTTTACCTTAAAAATAATTCTTTTTAGATTCCAATATTAACAAAACAAATTATTCACAATTAATTGACCAAAATACAATCAAAATTAATTTCACTCTATTTAATTTTATTATTATCAAAATATCCTTGAACATAACATATTTTTGTAGAAAGTTAATTGAAAAGTAAACTATTTTAAGAAATAGTATATTTATTTTCATTGCATCAAGAAAATTAATATATGTGTAATGATTGAGTCAGCCAGTCAGGACTCAGGAAGGATATGGGAATTTTGCTTCTATTTCTTTATTAATTTTTCATTACGCGAGATGCATGATGTGCCATGATGACATATTTTTCCCACAAATGCAATTTTAAAAATCGAGAGATATCAACTTGTGTGTGAAAAAAAGAGCTATAATTTATACCCATAGTTGTATGGAAATTAGACGTGACAGAATATTTATAAAAATATCACTAGTATTTTTTTTTAGGTCAAAATGGTACTCGTAATTTGCAATTTGCATTATACTCCTTCAAGGGAAAAACATTTATTTCACTAGTTAGAATCATCTAGAAAATATTACAAATACACATTTTACATATTGATGACAATGCAAAACCCAAAATAAAAGAAGATAAAATAGAGACAATATGTTATGCCAGTCAATTATGCAAGCCGCGTGCCCCAACTCAAATTTTAGTATTTTTCTTCTTCTTCTTCTATAACAGAATAGTATTTTAAGATTATTTTTTAGTTTAAAATCACTCTCTTATTTAATTTTTCTTTTCTTATTGTCATTTTGTTGTTTGAGTGTAATTTTTTTTAGTCTAAATACCACCGATGGTTCTTTAACTTAATTTCAGTTAACGACTTAGTTCTTTATCTTCTTTTTTTTTCGATTTGTTCCTTTATGTTTTTAAATAATTTCAGCGTTACCCTTTAAGTGAGGTTTCGTTAAGAAATAGTTAAAAAAATCAATCCTCCGTGTTCAGAAAAAGTTACCCTTTATGTTTTCGAAATATTTCAGAAAAATATTCAAAGTTTAATCTAAGTTTGGTAGTAGGATTAATTCGTTAAAACTGAAGTTATTAGGTATTTATTCTCTATATACATCACTTCAGATCAGCGACAATCGTTCTAGAGGTTTGATAAACATATGTAATGATTTAGATGAGAATTTTTTTAATTTTTTTCTTAACGAAACCTCATTTAAAGGGTAATACTGAAATTATTTAAAACATAAAAGACCAAATCGGGGAAAAAAAAAAGATAAAAGACTAAATCGTTAATTGAAATTAAGTTAAGGGACCACGAGTGGTATTTAACATTTTTTATTTTTTGATTTTAGTGTAACATTTTTTTTTCCTGTTTTGATCTAGTGTTTGTTTTGGTTCAGATAGTAAATTAATTTTGATCGATTATAAATTTCAATTAATCACTTTTGCGTCGTTAATGTTACAGATTCGAAGATATAGATATTCTAAACACTTGAATTTTTTCATATTTATAAGTATGTTGCTGTTTTATACCATATTATCATTTTACACTATTAACTTGAGTTCTACAAATTTATTTATAAATTCATATTTTATATTTTTAGCAGATTTAAATTCTATTGCCTTGACATATTTTACAATTTAAATCAAATGTGTTTTTTTTTAGTAAGAAAAAAAATAGAGATATAGACAATGAACACAACAAGACATGAAATAGAAGCAACCATGTTCTCTAATATAAACGTGATTGTACACATCTAAGAGCCCGTTTAGAATTTTCAAAATTATTAACAAACAATTTTAAATTTAAAAAAAAATTTTAAAAAATTGTATTTCAAGGTTGTGTTGATCTAAACTTTTTAATATTTAAAAAGAATTCACAAAAAATTCATTTTAAAATTTTTACATTTATTTAAATATATGATTTTTTTAAAAATTTAAAAAAATTATATTTCGTAAGTTTTACATTCATCTAAAGTTTTAAGCATTTTTAAAACTTTTGAAAAAAATTACATATTATAAAGTTTCACATTTATTTATATTTTTGAATTTTTTTTAAACTTATGAAATAATTGCATTTCGTAATTTAACATTCATCTAAAATTTTAAAATTCTTTTAAATTTTTGAAAAAATTACATTTCAGAAGTTTTACATTCAACTAAATTATCAAATTTTTTTCAAAAAAAAGATAGAGAGAAAAATAGATTCCTTGACCAAACCACATCGAAGATTCAGCATGCAATGAAAAGAAATAATAAAAATAAAAATAAAAAATAAAAAAAAGAGAGAGAGGTTACGCGTTATTGACCACGTACTGTAGAATTATTTACTTATCTTAGACACGCGGTGTCATGGCCCCTTCAAACATTTTCTTAAATTTTGTAATAATATAATAATTGTGTAAAGTGTAAACTGAAAACCCTCAAAGACCAAGACCAATGAAAATCGGTATGCACCAAAAGAACTTCCAAAAAGTGCAACTTGTTGAAATATATACTAAATAAATGCAAGTTTGTTGTGTAGATCGTATATATTTCATTGGTTAATTAATTATTAAGTGAAGACATATTAATTAATTAATCACAAGCATGTTATGTAGGTTGAGCATATTTACATAACTCACAACAGCATCCAGGCAATGCATTTACTTAGAAAAACACCGCAGAAATTGATTTTTCGTTCTTCCAACTTGAAACTTTCAAATGATTTTTCTTTCTTCCAACTTGAAACTTTCAAATATTTTAGTGTGAACCGAGTAACCCGCTTCGACAAATCTTTATTATGCGAAGAAAATTTATCTAATTCAAGTAAGGAGAAAGAAAAAACAAGTACTACTATATGTTAAATAGAGGTAAGCAAATTAACCAAACCATAAATTCAATCCAGCATTAATACCTATAATCTCAATTTCATCATCACTTTTTAAAGTTACTTTTTCTGTCAAAAAATAATTCATTCTTAATAAATATATACAAGTTTACAACAACTTTAATAGCATTTGCTACCCATTTTAAAATTAATCTCAAATGAAAAAACAACAAACAACATTCACACAGCAATCAAGTACAATAACTAGAAGAACTATTAGTATTTGTAAAGCTTGGATTGCAAGCATAAGTCTGGTTTCCACCACTGGTGAATCCCATGAGCTTCTTTGAAATTCTTTTGAGGAGTAAAGTTCACTGTCAAAGTAGCTGAAGGAATCAGATGCAGAGGTTCAGATTCCTTCCCAAAAGCACTCATCATTATAGAAACAACTGAGTTTTGTGTTGCTACTTTCTCAATGCTTCCAGCACCAATCTCCTCCATTTTGGTTCTATGTTCGAAGTATCCAACATACTCCGAACATATATAGTCACTTGGATTCACAAACAAGCATGGAATCCAAGCAGACAACGAATCAAATGATGAACTTTTTTTATCCTTCATAGCGATGGCGAGTCCGGCCGTTACCACGCTGCTAGCAATTCGAAGCCTATGCTTTAGTTTCTTACTTCTAATTCTCTCAATTGGAGCAGATGCATATGGAGGATTGAAAAGAAAAGATTCAATGAGTATACCATTTTTAGCCATGTCTTTTCCCGCAAGCAATGTCATGCATGATCCTAAAGAGTGGCCAGCCAACCATAAATTTGAACCACCAACACTAGCCACCATGTTTCTTACCGCTTCGATAGTTATGTTTGAGCGCGAAGTTTGATGAAGTCCATTTCTGATAAGTTGGAGATCCAACTCAATATCGCGCGAAATTGAGTCTGGTTTCTTTATTGTTCCTCGAAATGCAATTACATATCGTGGAGTTTTATGTAAGGTGTCATTGCACATTGATGGTGGAGGCTTGAACTCATAAATCGCACCAAATATGGAGTTATCAACATCATCAACTAGTGTATGAAGGAGTTGAAAATGGAAGAATGCCCACCAAGGAAATGCTAGAGCATCGGGACCTTTTCGTTGTTCTTGTCGGTCCTTTTCTTGAACATAAACACCTTGGACCAAACTAGCAGCAACTGATTTTCGATGGTATAGATTATCCCTGAATAAGATGAAATCTTAATTTGTATTATAGAAATCCTAATAATCAATAAACCTAACTCATATGCAACTTTTAGGATTCAAACTATTCTTAGTCAAGTTAACTAGTATAGCAATGCTGAAGCATTATAGAAAAGAGAATGACATAAATAATATATCATGGTTTTCACAAATGGAGTATGCTTTAAAATTTACAAAGATATAAGTAGTTCAATACATTTATGAGAAAAAGGACTGCACACTTACCGTGTAAATCAATTTTACACTGTTAGTTAACATGAGTCATTGATTGTATGGTTATACCACATAATTGTAATTTCTATCAATCACTAATTAAATAATCAATGGTTCATGTTAATTGTTAATATAAAACTGTTTACAGTGACAGTGCATAATTATTAAACCCTAAGGTTTATTATTCAGTAAATTGGTTTCCGATCATGTACTACCTTCATTTACACTAAGGTTTAAATCAAGACAAATTAGACAAGGTTTAGAATTATTTTATACAAAATTAAGAGAAAAGTTAAAGTAGAAGATTTTTTTTGATTGATCTTACCATTTGACATGAGTTAGATGTAAGGGTCCAGATAGGTGAAAATAGTCCCCCTCAGAAGCCATTACACCTTACTTCACCACTTGTCTTCCTTCTCAATGTCTTCACATACTGTCATGGTAACCAGAAAGGGAAAAGGCAAAATGGAACAATTGTTAGCCAATAGTCTATTAAATGTCCCACTCTCACTAAGTTGATTTAAGTTAAAAGTGAGTTTGAGGCAAAAGTTACAAATCTTAGTTTCAAGTTAGAATTAATACTGGAGATAAAACTAATTGGGTAAACCACTATTTTAGTCCTTGTAAGTATAAGGAGTTGTTACTTTGATTCTTGAGTCAGCAAAAAAACTCAAATTAATCAGCGAAGCATTAAAATAGTCCATAAAAAATACAACTTACTATCATAAAAATTCCTTAAAGATACAACTTACTGTCAAAAATAATCTTTGACCGTTATAACGTTAGAGTCTAAAGAGACAAACGTTTTGATGATTCGATGACTAATTTGAGTTATTGTCTAAGTCAAAGACTAAAGCGACAGCACCCTACACTTTCAAAGACTCAAATGATAGTTTACCCAAACTAATTCAAATCAAGAGTTCCCAAACAAACCAAAATAAATTTGAAGTCTCCGAAATCACCTTTAGCTTTCTTAAAGGTGAATCCAAACATATTCATATAGAAAAGGAAACAAAAAATAAGTGCTTGTGCTTTCAATATCATCAATTATCATATGTCAACAACTGAGAAACCATTGCTATGCCTCTGCATAATCCATAACCAGTCCAAGGCGTATAGTATAGTAGTTGTAGTAGTTTTTTTTTTTTTTCAAAAGCAAAAAGATATAGTAGTAGTAGTAGTAGTAGAACATGAGGTGGAGCATGAGAAATACTATTAAGGATCATGTTCAGTATCCAGCGTAAACAAAACAAACAGCAAGTAGCACAAATCTACAATTCAATTCGCTGAAAAGTTATATTTGCTAACTTGAGATTGGCATTGCACTACAAAAAGGAGCTACAAAGAAATAAAATGCATGAATTATAAATGAGAGAAATATAAAGGGGATCCTCACCTCACCTATAAGAGAAGAGATCTCCAAACAAGAGAATGAGATTGGAAATGGAAATACAAAGATGATCCTCAGCATCAAAGGAGAATGAATGAGTAATTAATTAGAGTACAATATTCTGGTATTTGGCAGCGGTTGAAATAACGTCAATGTCTCCTATTCAACGGACCTACTCTGATTAATTTCCAATGCCAACCATAAACCAATCACTGTCTAGAATTCAATGAGTATATAATATAGACCACTAATATAGAGAAGAGACTTTTCCTTTTTTCAGGAAAAAAAAATGGAGCGGTATATTATTATTATTCATTTGATACTAACAAAAATAGATTTATTTAGAAATTTTTTTAAAAATATTTAGCAATGATTATATTAATGGCTATAAGAAGTACATATGAATTTCTGAAGAATATGTTGTTATTTCTTTATTATTATTTTCATTACACGACGTGCAGTCGTGCATGATGACATTTTATCAACAAATGTAATTTTTAAAAAGAAGTGCTAACATGTTAAAAATGCTATAATTTATACCCATAGTTGTATGGAAATTAGAAGTCGCAGAAATTTTATAAAAGTGCTTCTAGTATCTTGCATTATACAAGTTTAAGACACAAAGTAAAATAAAACTTTATAATCTAACTCATTTTATTGGGTGAACATTTTATTTTACAATCAGAAAATACAACTTTCAAAAAGATGATAAATACACGTTTTGCATGACTATGCAAAACCCAAAATAAAAAGAAGATAAAATAGAGATATATAGACAATGAAGATAACACATGAAATAGAAGCAATCCCGTTCTCTAAATATAAACTTGACGGAAGACATCTACTTAGACCAAGCAGCAGAATCAATCTCCGATTGCGCACTCCGGTATAACTCAAGCCTCTTTGCAATGGCACTACGTCTTTCCATTACCGCAGGATCCTCATTCAGCAATGATGATAGACGCTTGGACTTCAAATATACATTTATTTACACTATCAGTGTTTGAATTATTTTGAAAATGTCAAAACTAAATGAAAGAAGCATACATTATAGACATTTATTATTCTCACCTCAAATTTTCCAATTTCAATGAAGAAATGGTCGAGCAGGCTTCGTTTGGCTTCCCGCACTTGACAATAAACAATTGACTTCGGAATCAAATGCCGCAAACTTGCACAAACCATATTGACATAAGACAAAACTGTTGTTCCTGTTTATAGACAATTACAAACTGAGTTAGACTCTTTCATCTCATTTCTAGCATTAACAAGCTTATATTAAGTTTGGAAGTGCATTTTTTAGATTTTACCAATTCTCCTAAGATATGAATCATTATATCTATCAAAAATTGAATGTGTAGGATTGCCACCCTTGTCAACATCTTGAGGAAGTCTCCGAAAGAAGTCAACTGTCAGATAGCTACACTCCATATCAACCAGCTGTAGAGTTGACTTTTTGCTTTCCTCCCTCATTCGATCTAGCGAATCAGAAGCTGCATTTGTGACCTCAACCCGCAGACCAGGATATTGCTTCAATTCCTGTGAGTCAACCAAATCAACACACCATATATATCAGCTGCGAGAGTGCTATAAGAACTCCACTCCAGATAACTAAGGAAATGGATACGAAATTGATTGCAAATCTTAATATGTGAAAAATGAAATCAAATAAAATTCCAAACTGTCATAATTTAAGCATAATCAGACTGTACATTCTACACTGAAGATTCAGCATGCAATCAAAAATCAAACAGAGAGAGGCTACAGGTTTTTGGACCCAGGCTGCAGAATTAACACGACGAAATGAACCTTGACCACTAGAATAAACATGACAAAATGAAAGCACCGATAAGTACCAATCCTATTTAAGTCAAACATAGCAGCAAAAGTTAATACAACAGAATCTAAATTTTAGCATTTTCGAGAGCTTACCATAGTCTGACTGATAGCTTTGTGAATCAGATCCTTCAATAAGGAATGAACCTGGAAGCGTTCAATTGAAAATGATATATTAATAAACATGAGAGGTTAGATCAGAAAAGATAAAAAATAAATTAACTATGATAGAAACAACGAATAATTATAAAACACCAAATGCATAAACTTTCCCATTTGAAGGCTTTTTTGACCAGGTGGAAGTTGATGGAAAGGTTTTTTAATCAGTAAGAAGGCTTAAACATCAACTTAGATTCCATGGAAAAAATTGCACTTACATATTTTATTATTTCTACACAATCCTTGAAAAAAGTGCACTTAAGTTAGACAATCCTTGTCATATTGTATGCTATGATGCTTATAATGAGACAGTTAAGTGATGCCCAATCAGTACAACAATTAACTATCTCGTTATAAGTATCATAACATACAGCAAGATAAGGATTTTCTAACTTTTATCTATCTATCTCTCTCTATGTTTTTCTCTCTTCATTCTAAACATCACTAAAATGCACATTTTTTTCTAAACATCAGCAGGAAAAGCATATATTTCAATGTACAAATTGCACAAAGTAAATGACTTAAGCAATAGGACACTTAAGTTATATCATTGTTCTCCTATTTATACCGCATCAACAGCTGCCTCGGCAGGGCCCCTGATACTAGCCAGAGAAGATTCAATGAGGCGGCGGTATCCTTGTTCTGGAGCAATTAGATGAGGTTGATACCCATCAGCTTCTGTAATAAGTTTCCTTATATTTTCCATTGAAAGCTGCTTATCGAACTGCAACCTTTTTAGAGCAGCAGGGAGCTGATTGTCAAAGACATTATAAATTTTATCACCTCCAGGCCGCCTGTAGTAGATTGACAAATTACTAACATTAGCTTGAGAAAATGAAAAAATACAAGGATAATCAAGCATATAAGCACAGAAAAAGGGATAGAGAACAAACCTATTTTTCCAAAAAAAAGGCATAGAGTAAAAAGAGGAAACACTTACACGCCATCAAGATGTTCTTTAAATATTTGATCAAATGTGCGGCATATTTCCATGATTGCGTACAATTTTCCCTGCACGTGATCTCTATCATAAATCAATTTGCTGAAATGATGATTTCTTGCAAGCTTGGAATGGAAAACAAGACCTCTTTCTAAAGTTCAACCAATATAGTAGTAAAATATTTTGAAATTGAATAATTCAAATTGGTTGAGCTTTTGAAGAGCAAAATTACCCCATCATCAGCTGCAATAGGCTTCCCCAAACGACTCAGTTCAGCTTCAAGATCAGCAATTGTTTTGCTGATAAGTGATTGAATGCCTGGAATTTTGGCCTTGATTACTGCCTCCAAATGCTGAGGTATTAAGTAGTATGATTTAGTCACAAACAAGTAACAAAAAATAATTACAAATTAAAATTTTAAAAAAAAAATCATGTTTCATGCAATTGATGTTCGTCATGGATATTGTTATTCCTGTACCTTTGAAAGCATCTTAGCAAGGTGCTCAGAACCCATTCTGTGAGCAAGATGTTTATATTCAGGGGTATTGGAAAAATACCCGCGTTCGCTACGCCTAGCAGCAATCATATCGACATTCTTGTTAATATCTGCTTGTGATCTATTGACGACACCAACCCAGGGATACTTTAACCTATAAGCTCTCCCCTCCAGCATCTGAATTAAACAAAAATGATTGACATTAAATGAATTATCATCATCTAATATGCATCTTCTATCAGAACTAAAAAATGATTGACTTACTTCAACAGCATCAGTACCCTTATCCATAAGATCAATCTTTGTCAAGACTCCAATTGTCCTTTCACCTTAAAATTTGAAATCAGTGTACATTGAGTTAGTACTTTGATGAACACCAACGGAATATTTATTTCAAGCTGTTCAAATAAATCAAATTGTTCAACTGCTAGAATTTGCGTGAAATTACGAAGCCTACAGAAAATAAAGTAATGAATTTACCGGTGGGGTCAACTTCACGGGAGATTTTAATTGCATCCGATGTCGCAAGATCTTGATTGGCTGGTGTAATAGCCAAAATTATACAGTTTGGCTGCAGATTAACATCATCAAATAAGCACACCATATTTTATAAAATGCAGAAACGATTACAAGCAAGTAAGCATGGAAAATAGTCTCATCGGAAATATTCTGCAAAAATTAAACACGGCCAGATTTTTGTGTGCAAGCAGCCATATTTGCAGATTCAAATTTCTAGCATTGTAAATTAAGATTATAACAGCTATATTATACAAGTTGCAGGTAGAGAAGCAAAATGTAATATGATGAATCGACAATTTGTTACTTAGGTTTCCTCTTAGAGAAAGGGAAGTACCTTCTCAATGTAGGAGCGAACCATATTCTCAATGTCATGGACAATACTATCTGGTTGACCCTCTGCATGTTACAAAACCATCTGTTAGCATATCTCTCTTGTCGTCACAAAACACTTGACAAGAAAAACTTTCCAATTAGTTACAGTACTTACCTACAGCCACCTTTGTAAGGCCAGGAAGATCAATGAGTGTCAAGTTAACAACTGCAAAGGTCCAAAATTAATAAAGTCTGAAAAAATTGGACAAAATAAAAAACAAATAATTCATGCCACAATTTTACACAGCATTTTTTTCTAGATGAAACAGAAGATATATAATAGACAATTCTTACACACCATTGGGGGAATATATACTGAGATGAATAGGCACAGTTGAAATCTGTTTTGTTCGTCCGGTCTCTCTATCAGTTTCATCTTGAATCTCTTTCCTCACATCACCTACACAAATTAAACTATCATTACAATTAATAAAAATTGAAACAGTCCAACATTTAACAATAGAATAGTGAAAAAAAATAATAATGAAAGATAGGCAAATGCTAAAATGTGAAAAGTTGTAGATATAGCAAGTAAGCTAGCTGATAACAGATAATAAGCTAGAAGAGTGAATTGGAAGTTCTTGAATAAGCTCTACCAACATAAGCTATAAACTAACGGTTTAACCTTGACAAATAGAGCTAAAAGTTGACGGATGAGGAAAATTACCAAAATCAGTGAACCTTTTCCTAGGAAGGTGCAGAAACTCTGCATACTCTCTGCTTCCCTCATCAATCTTGTGAAGCTGCAAAATAAGAGGCCTCCTTGTAACAATACCTGCAAATTTTTTTGCATGCAACTCATCAAAACAAAAGGTTTGTCATTGCGATTTTGAACCAAACATAGACCTGATTTGACTGTGATTCTCCGAAAAATAGCGAGCGACAGAGATTTAATTTATTAAACCTTGCATGCAATGCAAGTAATTAGAGTTTATGAATATTTCACAGTTATTAATATTACCTGATCCGCGAGGTAAGAAATCCTTTCCAACAACACTCTCCAACACAGAGGATTTTCCAGAACTCTGAAATTAAATTAAATTATCAATTAGTTGAATAATTATGATGATAGAATAACGGTGTGGTTTTGAAATGAGTTAAACGGAAAGAAACCTGGCCACCGACGACGGCGATAGAGGGAAGAGAGTCCCATAGAGTTGGTAAAGCAGTGGCTTCACCGTAGTCACCTAATGCGGTGCAAGCTCTCTGTATTTTGTTCACTAAGGATATTAGATTCTCCATTTGCACTTTATTATTACTAATTTGAACCTCAAGGCAAGAGTTTATGGAATTTGCTTTGTCTGCAAAATTCAAATGAGGAGACAAAATAACTAGTCTTTGAGTGATGATATATTAATAAGTAACTAAGTGTATATAGCTCAACTCCAAATCTTCGACTTTAACTTGCTTTCTATTTATTTACTCGTCAGAATGATTTTAATTTTCTTACATGGTGGTGATTGTGATTGTGATTGTGATTGTGATTGTGATTGTGATGATAAGTAGTAAAAACATTTCTTGACCGTTAGAGAACGCCTTGTGACATTCTTCCCAAAAATTACTATCGCCTTTTTATTTAATTTTTTTGTTGTTTTTTTTATGAATTATTTTTTACTAAAAAAAAAAGCTATCAACACCAATAGATCAGATTTAGCGGAATGAATTAGATCTCTATCTAATAAATTCAGAGTTTGAATTTAGAGTTTGAATTTTCGATGAGAGATACCTACGTTTAAATGATGTAGGAAATGTTTTCTTATTTTTCTTAACCTTTCAATATTTAAATTTGAATTTTCCATAAGATGATTGTGAATTTGATTTGTCACTGCGTTGTTATGTGAAAAAGGTTTATTTGCTCGTTGCTTGTCCACTCTGGATAACGTTGTCAGTTATTATACCGTTGGGCTTTTTTTGGGAAAAGAAATAATACTCATTTATCTTAAATCTCTTCGCGCTTTTACATTTACACCCCCGGCCTAATAAAAATGGTAGAACCTCCAATTACAGAAGGAAAAACACCCACTAATTCATCATGAATGTGCTATAATTTATGTGGTCTGGGATAATTGTTTTCATTTGGATTTATTTTTGCAGCTTTAGCTCATTTTTTATAATTTATGTGGTCTGGGATAATTGTTTTCATTTGGATTTATTTTTGCAGCTTTAGCTCATTTTTTATAATTTATGTGGTCTGGGATAATTGTTCCAACATTGAAATTTGGTCTTGACAATTTAATATTAATTTTTCAATGGCCCTTTGAAAAGTTAGGTTCTAGACGATATTAAACCAACGATTTTTGACGATCCAAAAAAAACAAAAGGTTGTTTAACAAAGTTTAACAAAATACGAACAGTAGAGAATAAATTCATATTTTCATACAATGTTTGGTAGCGCTGATTTTAAAAAATATAATCTGATGTAATGCGGTAAGAGTACCTGTAAGTGATCATAATATCATCATATCAATAAAATGTAGTTTAGATTTACAAAACAGGACACCGTCATGTTCTTGCAGAACATGAGAGAATCCTTACATAGTAATACTAATACCTATAACCTGTAAACTACAGTAAATCACTACTTATTGTTTATCTGTAGGCTGTAACTAGAAATCCCAATGATACAAGTACTTTGTCACCTTTTAATCGCTATAAGAAAAAGAGCTTCAGAGAAAATTAAATTCACAGGACCTATGGTAATTGGTGTGTGGTAAGAGTTCAGAAAAGAACCCAAACTAATAACATCTATGGTATATTTAGTAGTAATTATCAAGGTTAATCTGTGGAATCCTGAGATCCATAGCCGTAAGGATTTTTGCTAGCCCAATTCCATTGATCACGGCACATTTCATCAATTCCATATTTTGCCCTGCCACATCAGATAAATTCTTTAGAGAATAATTTAAACGGAAAGGAGAAAGAAGAACTCCACCAAGCAAGCATTAAGATGAAAATGTTTCATAACAGAACAGTGGCAAATTTGATGAAACATTTATCACGGTGAAAATGTTTCACAACAGAACAGTTGCAAATTTGAAGAGAAGATGATGTACATGCAAATATTTCTTTATGAACAAAATTTGCATTTATTAGTCAAGATACTTAAGAAGAAAATCATGACTATAGTATTAACAAGATGATGCCCAGTCCAAACAAGAAATTAGAAAGCAAAGCCTAACCAGTTAGATATCCATTTGAAAGCAAATAAAATAACACTTACTTCCACTTAAGTTCTTTTTCAGCTTTTTTTGTTGAGGCATAAACAATTTCGGCATCACCAGGTCTACGGTCAGCCATCACAAGTGGAATTTTCTGAAAACATAAATAATCATGAGACTTACTATTCATGCACTGAAAATTTGCTCAGTCCAATATCCAATTTACTAATATTAACAAAGTAACACATAAAAATTATCTTAGCAAAATTTTCAGAACAGCTCACCCCCGAGAAGAAATAAAAGCATGCCAGCAACATTTTTATTTTAAAATGATATTAAAGTTGACAGGAAGGATAGAAGTGACACCAGAAAAAGAAACATGAATCTGTTACCTTTCCAGATGCCTCTTCAAAAGCTCTAACCATCTCCAAAACTGATGTTCCCTTTCCTGTCCCCAAGTTACAAACGTCACAACCTGTATACACACACCATGAATATTAAAAACATAAATTTTAGTACAAAAAATATACCACATCACCATTGCCTCGGAACTTTCCAATACTAACACAGGAAAGTAGTAGAAGATAAGATAATGATAAATTTGGAAAGTTGGAATAGTACCTATATCAGCTTCTTCTAGTTTAAGCAATGCAGCAATGTGCCCATCTGCTAAATCAACAACATGAATGTAATCCCGAACCTGAGAATAAGGTAAGAACCATCCAGTAAGATCCATGGTAAAGAAATCAAAGGTAGATACATCTTCAGAATGGGAAATAAATGCATGCACCGACAGAACCTCCAATGAGGGCAGGTAGTTTATTCAAGAACTTTTTTACAGGGCAATACAGATGGGATGACATAGAGAAACGATGTGTGTTGTGAGATATGTTAGACTTCCTACAACTTTCCTCTCCAAGGAAAATCTCAATGCAAAAGTCGAAGTCGGTAATAACATACCCCGGTGCCATCAATTGTATTATAATCATTTCCATATACTGTCAGTGCAGGCCGTCTGCCAACCGCTACTTGCTGAATAAACGGCATGAGATTGTTTGGAATTCCACGAGGATCCTCCCCAATATAACCACTAGGATGTGCACCCACTGGGTTGAAGTATCTCAATAACATTATTTTCCAATCTGGCTCAGAACGATGGACATCACGACAAATTTCTTCAATGGTGAGCTGAATGAGAAACATCTTATTAGATATAATTGCAATATTCCAAGACAAGCAGCATTACTAATACTATTTATATTCAAGATCTCTTTTCTTCAACTAAAAGGAGAAATTCGTTCGAACAAACAGAAGATAATTTTAAATAATTTGAAGGAATCTTCCTTAAATAATCCATCAACTTCAAAATGATATAATCATACCTTGGTTCGTCCATATGGGTTCATTGCTGACAGAGGAAACTCTTCTGTACATGGAACCTCCTTTGGCCAACCATATACAGTGGCTGAAGATGAGAACACAAGCTGAAATCATTCAAATAAATATACAATCAGCAGAATAATAAAAATGCAGCAAGAAGGAAATAAAATGCATACCCAAACTCCCCTCGCAAGACACTTCAAGGTTGTGATGTGCCAACAAACAAAGGTAACCTAAGGTTTTGGTACTTTACCACTGTCACAAATAAATAACTGTGCAGCGGCAAAAGCAATAACTAGAGACCATAAATATTCACTCATGGCTGTAAGAGCCAATTACTTCACTGAAATTTAAATAATATACAAGCAATATTTAGGCAGTTCAATTGGTTACATGTATATATTGTATCCCAAGCAATAAGAAGGAGCTCTCAAAAAACATTGTAGTGTCATAGAAGTCTGATAATATTAAAATTGTTCTCTCCATGCAGAAGTCTATCATGCAGGCCCAAAAGCAAGAAGGAACTTACCTTCTTGCATCCATGAGCAGCCATGACTTCTAATAAAGTGATTGTCCCAATCAAGTTGTTGTTGTAGTAGAGTAACGGTTTCTGCACACTTTCACCTACTGCTTTCATTCCAGCAAAATGTATGACTGCATCAAACCTACAATAAAAGAATAAAAATCGATGAGAAACATGATCAAGTACTACTATCTCTACTAAAAAACTAAAATTAGTGAGGAAAATTTAGAGCGGAAAGAGATTTATTTTTTTGTCAAAATTTATTTTTCTAGTAGTATATTATAGACTATTAGAAAACATGAAGCACCAAACGGAAGGAGCAAATATTTTTCATTATTATTGCAGAAACATCAGTCATACTCTCCTGAGCACCAACATAAAGAGAAAATAAAAAGCTTCTGTCATAGTCCTTACTTTGTGGAAGCAAATATCTGCTCTAGTGCAGCCCTGTCCCGGAGGTCTACCTGCAGTGGCCAAAATGTAATTAAAACTGTCAGTCTAAACTTTAATAAACAAACACCAAATATGCTAACTACACCTAGTCAACCAGACGTGAAATTAAGTAATCAAAAACACTTTCTTCCCCGTGGTTCACAATACTAGTAAATAAATATGCACACCGGATTTCAAATAGTTTTTTAGTATAAAGATTTTTTACAACTGAAATCTTCAATTTTAACTTCAATTATAATTACTTCAGAAATTATGCATATAATTAATTGTATTTGTAAAACTTTTTTTACGCCAACAGTTATAAAAATAAAAATCAAGTTAAATTAGACATCACGTAAAGCTCTAGAACAATATTTGGATCTGTCAACAAAACAAAAACAAGCTGTGCTTCGACAATTCATCGTGAACTTTTCGAATGAATTCGAAACTGGTGGAGCACCTATTTCAATAATTCTTTAAAAAAGAAAAACACGAGACGAAATTTTTGAACTACCGTAATCACAAGAATTGCACAAATCAAGTATAAACGAATTGCAAATTTCGAAACAGCAAGAACAGATTGTTAAACCTAAATCAACAAATTATCAATTTCTAAACAAAAAAATATACAACGATAAAAGTACGCAACTGCAACGAATCGAAATTGAGCAAAAACGCGTAACGGAAAGAGCACCTTATGAAAGTTAAGGTTATTCCCAAATTCTGCGGCGAGTTCCTTGACTCTGTGAATAGCAACTTCGGATGAATTATCAAGGTTATCAACGACGACGGTTTTGAAACCACCGAGCAAAAGCTGAAGAACGGTGTGGCTACCGATGTAACCGGCTCCACCGGTAACGAGAACTGTTTTGTTAAGCATGGTAGAACCGTTTTGTGTTTGGAATGAAACGTTATTAGCGTGTGAGAGAAAACGAGAGGAGTTTAAATAGGACGGTGAAGAAGAAGAAGTGAGAGCGTTGGTATTACTGATGCTGACGCGCGATGCCATTTTCGAAGGAGGCGAGAATTCTGTGACACGTTCCGAAACTTGTGTGATTCTTTCTTATGGTAAATTCTTATTCTTATAAACTTTAATATCTTTAATACTTTAATGGCATTTGGAATTTGATGAATGGGTTTGTGCGAATATTTATGGAGGGAGCAACAGATAAGCCACGTGGATTTCCAGTGAGTTCGGTTTCTGATTTTGCTTTCTTGACTTGTTTTGCTTTCTTTTCTTTTTCTTTGTGTAGTATAATCATAATCATGTCGACATCAGTCTCATGAACTTTCTTAAGCTGTCACTTTTTTAAATAGATTCGGTTTACTCATTGGTTTGGTTAAACCCAATAAAAATGCATTGGGATGGTGACAATTTAAAATTTATTCTATATTATAAAAAAAAATACTTCTTCAATCTTACGATAAATATTGCATAAATAACAAAAATTATTTTAAAATAAATATTATTCACAAATTTTAGTAAAATTTTAATTGTTTTTTATATTATTATATATGCAACTTTTAAAATATTATTATATTTTATACTAAAAATAATAAATAATTAATTAATAATTAAAATAAATAATTTAATAAAATAACTTTTTTAATTGTTAAATTTTTTAATATGTTAATAAAAATTTTGAACGATATTTATAATATTATTGATATAACTAGAGATTTAGACCAATCAAAATTTTATATTCAAACACCTAATATCATTTACAATAGAGTTCTTTTATCCAATAAATACCATCACTAATGAGCTAATTCATCGTCGAGTTTCTTTATTTAATAAACACCAAATTTTATATTCAAACATCTAATATCATCTACAATATAATTCTTTTATCTAATAGACATCGTCACTAATCAGTTAATTCATTATAGAGTTTCTTTATTTAATAAACACCGCCACCTATTAAATACTTCATTTGAAATTAATAATAACGCTAACTATTAAGATAAATATAACTAAGTTTTTTCTTTCTTCACTTTTTGCATACCCCACTTAATATATAGTATTAAAATAAAAAGATATTATTGAAATGTATGTATAATTCATTTAGTAAAAAAAATTGGAGGTACTACGTTGAAATAATTAAATACTTAATAAATATTAACATTAAAAAGT
>JBBPBP010009780.1:1335236-1368757 GCA_037974735.1 Cicer chorassanicum
ATAAACGTTTGTAAAAATAGATTACTCATTGTTGTTAATGTAAATATATAAGGAACAAAAATTAAAAACTTTAAATTAATTTGCATTAAAAGTTGTACCTTTAATTTTTTTAAGTTTAAAATTTTGATGTTTTCAATAACAAGAGACGTATAATTAAAGTGTTTATTAAAACTCTATCTTACTAAGACTATATATACCTAAAAAACTAAAAAATAAACTTTAATACATTTTGTTTTATTAGTTATGTAAGCTTACCACATGTCAGTTGTTTTGTTTAACTGATTTTGACCTGTTTTTAGAATATTCTTCATGCCTTAATTCACACAATTGTGGTTAATGCACAATGGCTTTTAAAATGATAGATACATATTCATACATTTTTTTTATGAAGAACAATTAATACTCTATTATTTTGACCAATGCATCGATTGAATATCACACAATATTACTTTTGACAATTAACAAATGCATTAATTGCGTTTTTGAAAATTTGTATAATTATGCAAAGTTTGGATTTAAAACCGCTCATGACACATATAACGACTAATTTAATTTCGACACTAATTAATAGAATGTGTGAGGTAGCCATACATTTCATACAATCACATTAACGCATTTGTGTTTAGGGTCTTGACTCATGAAGAAAAAAGGAGAGAAAAAATAGTAATACATTTAAGAATTTAATTCATATTTTTTAATATTAAAAAACTTATTTAAAAATTTTAAAAATATATTGATTAAAGATTGACTAACTTTCATTTAACAAAAAAACTTAACTAAAAACAATATAATAGTTTTGTGACCTTATTATAACTTTTTTTAAGTTAAGACATTTATTTAAAAACTCTCAAATAGTTTAGTAACATGCAAGTTAATTTAACAATTATTTTTTATTCAAAGTAAATATTTATTAATTTTATCAATAAAAAATTATTTAATTGGTAAAAAATTGATTAATCTATTATATAATAACAGTAGATTCAACTTTTGTTGCAGTGTAAAGACTTACGTTATTTGAATCTTGAATCTACTCTTATAATGGAGAACTTAGAAATTCAATTTATTTAATTTTTTATTTATAAAAAATAAAAAAACAGTTGATCTTAAAAAAAAATAGTAATATTATATCGCCGCCCAAATGCCGTTTGGAATTACGTCTTCATTCGTCTCGTGACACGGTATGAATATAGGTTTCGTGCGGTGGCCAATTGCCATTGGAGTAAATGACCTGTGCTGGTTTAACTATACGCTACTTTTCTTCTTTTTTTCTTCTCTTAAATGGTAATATATTTTTTTTTTTTAAATCACAGTTTATGTCATAAAAAGTTGTCAATACCTTCACTCGATCTTTTCTCATCACGCCAAGTTTCAAATAAAGAGCGGTGGTTTGGCTAATTTGGAATTATAAGAGTTGATTATGTCATAAAATATTGATTCGTGTCATTTCTGAATTTCTTTTTTTATCAAGGTATATCTACTTTCCTACTTTATTTTCTAAAAGTTCACCCAACAAAATAGGTGAAAGATTTGGATAAGAAGAATTTGATATATATATATATATATATATATATTAAAGATTAATGTTAAGCATCAATAAGAATTTAAAGAAAAGTTAAAGAATACTGATCCATAATAAAGTTGTGATTCATCTTATTTTTGACTTTTTAGTGACCACAACATAATCGCCGTTATATGCCAAATTGACAATAATTATTGTTATAAATTTATAATTAAGCAGATGACAGATCTTGTTGGAGACTGTGAGTGTTGATGATCCCAATTTTTTCCTTCTTAATAAGTATATGCACATAGCACATTACAACATGCACAAACCTCATTTTGTATTTAGAACCCAACCTAATGTTTTGGAATAGCCCAAGGTCGATTTCGTCTTGACCAATATACATAGATAGGTCTCATATTATTTGGCTACGGATATGTTTAGTATCAATATTAATATTAAAACATTAGTCAATCCTAATTTCGATGGTTAAAAACAGACAAAAACAAATAGCACGATATTAAATCCGTCAGTAAAAAGCATTATATTTCTTTTGTCATAAAATATAAACAAAATTTATTTTAAAAAATGACGTAATTTAGTCTAAATTTTAATTAAAAAACTGCAGTACTTCAATTTTGTTCGGTGATTTAAAAAACTCAAAAAAATAATACGTCATAATAATGTCTTTAATTCTATATATTTACGATCACATTTTATTGTACTAATGTTTTTTAAAACAAAATCAAAATTAAACTCATAAATCTATTTTAATAATTGAGCTCACATTTTCATTGATGTTTTAACAAAGTGTCACATAATAAAAATATAAAAAATAAATAAAAAGTAACAATAACTAACAAACAAATAAAAATAATGTTTTTGGTAGAAATAATACAAGCTTCTCTCCTTCACATTTTAAGCTTCCATGTTTCTCTCCTTTTGAATCTTCACCAACTTTGTACTAAAAAACTAAAAGTCTCAACTTCACCAACTTTGCACTCTACCAAAAAGTAGAAGTCTCATCTTCACTTAGCACTCCATAATTTATGCAAAACAATAGAAAAACAAGAACTCAATTTATCTCATGGACACAACGATTCATCTTTGTAGCATATAAATTGAAAACCAAAATTTGATTTGAAAGAAGAGTTTGATTTTCCTAAAAAATCATAATAGAGGAAAGAAAGTTATTCTTTGTTTCTAAGATCAACAAAGAAAACCACAATCTTATTTATCAAATCAATTGATAACCATAAACAAATCCAAACCATTTTTAATAACACAAGCAGCAAAAATCAAATGAAAAACATCTGAATAAAAATGTAGAGAGTTAGAGAGAGCACGAGTCACACATCACCACCTCCATCATCCTTTGTAAATTCCTTAGGAAACCATCATCAAATCGACCTCTACAAACCACCACTACGAGCACTATCGTAAAAGCATCCACACAGCCACCTCCGTCAACTTTGACCTCCGGCGAACCACCACCACGAGCGCTACGCTCGAGTGTCCACTCAGCCACCATCGTCAACTTCGACCCTCGACGAATCACCACCGCAGGCAACTCCCCTTTCGTTGTTGTTTTTTGTGTGTTTGTTCTCTCACTCTCTCTCTCTTAACAATGAAACTCATTTTTCTCTTTGTGTGTTTGTTTACTTTTTTTTTAAATAACATTCACAATAAATAAATATTAGATTAATTAGATGTGACATCTTATTAATCTTTGAGTTGTTAAGATACAAGTTGTACCACTTGGTGGTTTTAAAACTCAATTTTAAAACTGAAAAATAATTAAAATATTCCTAAACGAATTAATTGGATGAAACATCTTTTTACTCATTGAGTTTTTTAGACACTGAGTTGTACAACTTATAGTCTTAAAACTCAATTTTTTTTTTCAAAATAATTATTTAAATCAAACAAACTCTTTTTTTTTTTGTTCCCGTAAAAATAATTTTTTTTTATCAACAACAAAACACAATTTCTTTAAAATCAATCAACACATCCGCATTTTCTACCCAAGAATTACGTAGCTTTGATTTTATTTATCGTACCAAGAGATACGTAGGAGTAAGATCACACTCAAAACATTAATAAATTTTTTTTTTTTTGCTTCTCTTTTTTAAGCACACATTTATTTCAAAAAACAATTGATATTCATATTCAATAATAAGGAGAGAAATATACATTTAAGTTAATATTAATTTTGCACAATTAGTTATAGGTAACCGTATTTTAACGAATGTTGTAGGATGCTAATACCTTCCTTATGCATAATTGACTCCCGAACTCAAAATTTAGTTTCAAAGACCATTTTTTTAAGGGCTTTTCAATATTTATATATTTTAAAATAAACTTTGGTGGCGACTCTATTAAATTTGAAAAATATTTGAAATTTTAAGCCGCGATAAAAATCTACGATCATTTTTTTAATCAATTTGTACTTATATTTTGGGAGATATGGGGTATATAGATTGATTTTATACCATTTGATACATTGGATGTAGTTTCATTTTATACAAGCATTGAATTAACATAACATAAATCCAAATGAAGGCAACAAAATGACAATTGACAACAACAAAAACACATCACTCGGGCAAATTTCGACATAAAGGGCAAGTAGCATTCATCTTGAGCCACACATCTATACAATCAGCATGAAAATAATGATTACATTGGGGCATAGTCCTTAATGTCTCCATGGGCTTGTACTCACTAAGGCATATGGAGCAAACATTGTCAATGGACTTAGGCAATTGTCCACTCTCAGCTAGCTGAATCTTGGGATATTGTACTATTCTTGATCGATCAAGCCCAAACACAAACCAAGGGGGTTCCCTATTATTTGATTCTATGTTCGTAATTGTTTGATTTTGTTGGGTATGGCTTTGTCTTCTATCTTTACATATGGATACAACTACCCATATGAAGAATAGAGCTCCAGATATTCCCCAAACTACTGGAAAAAAGTAGATATTTTTGTGCCTTGGATTTGAAGGATTTCCACCTACATAATTAAAATTCTAGTATGAGTTATTATAATTTATTATATTATCAACAAAATTAAAATAAATCCCATAAAATTTCCATACAATAATTATCTAAATCACATATATTATAACTAAAGAGGATGCATGTCACTTTTTTTAATTAGGACATAGACATAAATATTTTTGTGTGGATTATACTTTGAAGTATTGTGCAAATTAAACAAAAACATATAGATACATGTATATACCTGGTTGATTAAAATCATTGTAGTTGTAACAAGTAACATCAAGACCCGTATCCGTTTCAAATCCACAAAATTGATCTGCTGCACAATCACATAGAGGTTTATTCCATCGCAACAAAGTATCAGAGTAAAGTCCTTCCATGATTACTTGTGGTTCACTAGAATTATCTTTCACCGGAACCATAGCAAAACCAATTTCACGACACGGTCTATTAATCCACGAATTAATAGGCGATTGTAAAGTATACATGATAGAATATTTCTCATTGCTTAGACAAGGTATAATATAAAAATCATCATGAAGCATTCGTTCCTTTGTAAAACCTGTACAATTGAGAAATGTAACATTTTCATGGTTACTATGATATGTGTTGTCCCATTGGAAAGGTGAATCATTGTTGAGGTTTATGTTTTGAAGCAACCGTTTAGGTGGACATTCATTGGGATCGTTGACCCAAATTCTTCGTCTCTCAAGAGAAATATATTTGACTACAAACTCTCTTGAATTTGAAAGTGTAAGTAAAGCTTGATTCTTATTATTGCAAAAAATTTCAAATCCCGGGTACCCACATCGATCACTTTGATTATTGCTGAAATTATTTTCTTCTCTTAATAAAAAAGGGAACTAAAAAAGAAGTTGTAATTCAGGGTTTCCACAATATCTTTTGTCACAAGCTGGATTTGTGCTTCTTGTTGAGTGAAAAAGCAAAAATACTATGGAAAATAAGAAAGAAAATTTAAAGGTAGACATTAGATATGAGAAGAATGCATGTGAGTCAATAATTTGAAATATTTATTGTCTAATGTCTAGTACTATAGTTTATTTAGTCTAGGAAATAAGAATAGTCAATGTGCTAATATTGGATGAGACAAAAATTTCGTGTAATTCAATAATTGTTGTAATCCTAGTGTTACTCGTCCAATACTAGTTTCCTTGTGTGTAAAATTTGGATTATATATGTTGTCACTTTCATTTCTATGAATTTCTTTGACTACGACGAAAAAACATTCTCAGGCCTTTGGTTATACTGGACCTGTCTTTGCGCGGCAGCCCGGGAGAACAGAGGAAAAGTTAAATAAAAACGTTATTAGCTTAGGGCTGACTAATATGAATTTGGATTATTTTTTGCATAACAACTTGTAATGTATATATAATATTTATTTTTGTTAATTAATAATTGATATCACTTATTTAATTATGTAAAGTAAGTTTACTTTAGAGATCTCGAATTCAATAAATGTTGATATCTCTTTCTCTCATCCCACATATTTTCATAATTTCTTTAATACTTTTTTATATTTAATTGCCCTATTTATGTATTTAATTCAACTTTATGGAATACAAACTAAATTATAAAAAAATTAAATTTGAATTTTTTGCGTTTTGCCGAATACAAATCTTAAAAAGTTGGTTTTACATAACCTGTTTTTTATTACATATTTTGAACTTTTTTAAATTATATTTTTAGGATCATTTTTATTCATCTATTTTCTTTATAGATAAATGTTAGTATAAAGAGGGAGAGGACAATGTTAGTGCTAGGGATGAAACATGTAATTGAAAGCCCCAATTGCCTCATTTCATTATTTTCTTGACAAAAAACGGGGTTAAACAGCCCAATGGACCATATGATTAATGGGGCTACCCACACAACGGACTATATGTTAGCCCAGTTGACTATATGAAAACGAGACCAAAAGCCCAGTGGACTATATGTTGGCCCATTTACAGTTACAACATTGCTTCTTCACACAAAAATGCATCTTCTTTAACCCTAGAGATATTCAACAACACAAAGAAAAGAATCTTCACAACAATAAGCATGCAAGCAACATTGAGGGGATATAATTGAATGAAATGTGCGTATCAATTTTATTCATTTTATGTGTATGTTTGTTATTAAGATGGTTTATCAAATTCACAATGAGTCACTAAGGATTCAAAAATTACATAAAATTATTACATAAAATCAAACATGTATTACATAAAATTACTCTTGGATCAAAATATCCTGAGCATTCAAAAATTTCAAGTGAACATAACATACAAAATTGCAAATAATTATATAAAATTAGGGAACATTTAGTATCTTTAATGAATATTTACTTAACAATTTTTTTTTAATGATAATTTGGAGGGGAAATCGTAATTTGACGTTTTCTGTTTGCGATTTTACGTATCAAGAAAGTAGAAATACAAAGAATCCACTGCAAAATACCGGTAGTGACAAGTCATATATATGGCGGGAAAATGTCCGTATGGTCCTTACTCCACCTCATCCCTTATATAAATCCCTAAGCTCTTCTATTCACAAAACGCAGTGCTCTGCTCTATACTCCAAACTCTCTCTTTCTTTTCTCATTTCTCGCTATTACCACTCATTTTTTCATCACCATCAGCGCTTATTGATTCAGCCATTGCAGCATTCGCTTCGCTATTGCGTTTCTTTCTCAGAATTTTGGCGCGACGGTAATTTTTCGTTCTCTATTTCTTTTTAAATTTATTTTCAATTTCAATTATGTTTTCGTGAATCTAGGGTTTCATAATCAACATGATCTACGTAAGCTTCTGAGCAAAAGGAGTCATTGCCCTATTCGTTTGTATTTTTTTTTGTCTTCGTCTATAACATCTATCCATGCGTTGTAATTTAGAAATGGATCCTGAAAATCCGAAATCAGATGTAGAAATGGACAGTGCTTTTGACGATGATGGTGAACCGGCCCTTACAATCGGCGAGTATCTTGACGAAGTTGAGGAACGGGAGCTGGTAATTTATTTTCTACACTGTTCTGTACTTTTATCAGTTTATGTATGTATCTATAATAATAATATGTGGTAATAGGTATAGCTGAATCCGGTTCTTTGATATTCTTGTTTAGCTTCTCATTCGGTTGATAAATCTATTGTGAAGATAACAAGATTCATGTTATGATTATGAATTATTTGTGATATTGATTTGCTTTTGCCATTGTTATCACGTAGAATGGTATCATTGCTTGTGGTTCTTTATTATCCTATAATCTGAATCTGATTGCTTCACTTAATTGGACTAGCTGTGTTTCAATTGATTGGACTGTGAGACTATTTGCTCGATCGGAATGTTACTTTTGGGTCGGCAATTTTGTTGAGGCACAAGTTGGTTTTGTGAGATTCCATCTATCTTATTTAAATTGAAACAGAGACAAGAATTTGGTGTTTATGTAGGTTAGTTTCCTACTTTCTGTGTTAAACCTTGATTTTGTGAATTCTAATTTTTAGTTGGATGAAAGCAATGAAAATCCATTATGAAGCCTATATAACCACTCTGGTATTTCATGTGTGTGTTTTGAATACTGCTTAATTTACTTGCAAAATGTAAATTACGTTTCGAGTGCATTTTGAACCTTTTTTTGTTCCTGTTTCTTGCTTGTCATTTGTGTTAATAACCTAGTAATTTAGAGGAGAATAAAACTGAACGAAAAACTGGTATTCAAGCTGATGAACGGGTACATTTGAAATTAAATGAGATTATCTAACCATTTGTTATGACTTTTATCATGTTTGTGTGAAGAAAAAAATTACATTTATCATGTTATGGACTACAAATTGGGATAGACATGCTTTTGATGACATTACTGTAAAATGATGAGTGGTTTTCCTACATCTTTTCAATTGCTAGAAAAACTGGCCTTTACAATCACGTGAAATGACTTCTATTTGTTGACTTTTGCTTGTATAGTCTTCAATTATCACATAGTTTGTTCTTGAATTTTGTTTCTAGTATGATATGGTTTTTAGTATTAGGACAGGGCAATAAAAATTGTGCTTGTGAAGTATACTACAATTTGGTGTATGATTCACATTTAAATTGAAAGTATCCCCTTCTTTGTCTGCACTTTTCTTTATTGAAAAGAGGCTGCATTTCAAGATCCAAGCTTTATGAGAAGCAATTGCAATTTGGCATAAGCTGTATTACTTAATTGGTTATACTGCTGTTGTGTTTGGTTCTTTTTTCCACACAATGTTGCCAGTTTAAAATGTTTACACTTAATGATTTATTGTTCTTTTTTTATTCAAATTGTAGGAAGCTGATTTAGTTTTGGGAGGTGATGATGGCAAGGAGTGTACCTATAGCAAAGGTTACATGAAAAGGCAGGCAATTTTCTCTTGCATCACCTGCACCCCTGATGGGAATGCTGGAGTTTGTACTGCTTGCTCATTGTCTTGCCACGATGGTCATCAGGTAGTTATTTTCTTATGAATCTAAATAATTTTTTATTGAATTACTAGAGTGTATCAATTTTGCTGTTTGATTGTGAGTGTGAGAGTAATACAAATAACTGTAGTTAAATCATTTATTTTGAGGACAGTGGGTGTTTTGAAAGGAAATTTATGTTCTTGTGCATTTTTGTAAAGAACATGTTAGATTTTGGTGTCATTTTTTTTTTACTATTTACTAGTTTTTGTAATTTCCTCTAGTGTATCTTGATTCTTGTGCCTTTTCCTACAATATTCAGTTATAGATTTGCTTTGCACTGAACATATCTGACCTGTTGTCTGTGCCTGTCCGTGATTTTATTGGACATATAATGGTGTTGGTACTGATTGACTTTGTCTGAAATAACTGAAGTTTTATTTTGCCAATATATTGTTGCCTGAATATAAATCCTGTTCATTGTTGTCGATGGTGGATGAAGGAATATGGCCAAAAGCCAAAAATGTGTCAAATAAACATGCCATTGCAGCCTATGGCGCCACCATGGTGGGCATTCTTTCACAAATTGCCTATGGCGGACCATACTAATAACTTTCGGTATCATTATTGCTATGTTGTGCAGATTGTGGAACTATGGACAAAAAGAAACTTCAGGTGTGATTGTGGAAATTCAAAGTTTGGTGAATTCTACTGCAAGATTTCCCCAAATAAAGATGTTGAGAATGTTGAGAATTTGTACAATCACAACTTTAAAGGTTCATATTGCACATGTGGCCGCCCTTATCCAGATCCAGATGCTGAAGAGCAAATAGAGATGATACAGTGTTGTCTGTGTGAGGACTGGTTTCACGAGGAGCATCTTGGTCTTGAATCTTCTGATGAGGTTGGTATTATGAAATTATCGTTTAATATATTGTTTAGTTTTCTCTACACCATTTTATATTGTGCATTAATTTTTCAGACTTGAGTGAGATTTGTATGCATTTTCGGAACATAAAAAATGTAGCACTTTTATGAAGAGTTACCAGGCTGTATTAACTTTACTACTACGATCATTTCATGTTGATTACAATCCACATATCTCTGAAAGTTACTAAGGAATGTCTATTAGGATAATAAACTTATAGGATGTCCTTTTTTTCTTTTTCTTTTACAAATGCCGAATGTTCTGCTGAACTTAACAGATTGACTACCATTCAGTGTATTTTGATGTGGCCACGAACAAGTAATCTTTAGGCTAAATAATGTTGATGGAAAAGTAGAAAGAATACTCAAGCTTGAAAGAACTTACAACTTAAAACATTTTTTAAAACTAAATAATTTGATTTGATGCCATTGATTCAAAGTGATTTTTGGCATTGATTCAGATTCCCAGAGATGATGAAGGTGAGCCGCTTTATGAAGATTTCATATGTAAAGCATGCTCTGAAGTATGTTTCTTTCTGAAATTATATCCTGAAGTAATATGGGTGGCTGGGAAGCAGCCAAATGCTACTGTTCAAATTAGTAGCAAGGACAAGGGTATTTTGGAAGACAAGCCTTCAACTTGTGGGTCTGAAAAGCCATTGGGTGATACTTCATATAATTCTCCTATAATTGATGAGGCAAAAGCTTCTGTTGATTCTGAATCTATATCTGATGGGAAGGTTCTGCCTCAGGGAGGAAGTTGTAATAGCAGTACAGCTTTAAATAAATGCACAGAAGGCACCGATCTGCATGTTGATTGTCTTCTTGGTGTAAACATCATTGCTGCTTCCCCAGTTATACATGGCAAACCACTGTTCCTTCCCAAGAGTTGGCGAGATGCTCTATGCAAATGCAACAATTGTTTGGCGTATTACCATCAGAAAAGGATTGCTTTTCTACTTGACAAGGATGACTCAATTGTGGAGTATGAGAAAATGGCCAAGCAAAAAAGAGAAGAAAAGTTGCAGCAACAGGAGGGTGCTGAGTTAAGTTTCTTTAGTAAACTTGGACATGTAGAGAAAGTCGAGATCTTGAAGGGCATTGAAGAGATGAAGGATGGGCTTCGTACTTTCCTGGTATGTTCTCTGTATTGCGTAGATATCCTGTATTGTATTTCTTCATTAGATATGTCACCATTTAAACAGTAGAAAAGTTGCACGGTTGTTTTAAAAAATGAGATGGATGCATTTGTCATGACTTTGTTTGATTACTTTAATTTGCTGTTTGATTGATTATATGTTATGTTTCATGACAGGAGTCCGCTGACTCGTCCAAGCCAATTACTGCTGCTGATGTCCATCAGTTTTTTGATGACATTAAGAATAAGCGTCGCCGCGTACAGTGAGACTTTGTTGTGTTGGTAGTTTTTTTTATAAAAAAAAAGGCGTGTTGGTCTTAACTTGCAAACTGTTGAGTTTATTTGTGTAGTCTGATGTTCACAAGTTAAGATATTCACGTTACAATGCTGTACTTGTATTAACTTTTTGACTTGGTGGACCCTGGACTCTGTACGTTTTACAGACACACTTCATGACTTACTCTTAATGTTGAATATTTTTAATGTCTTGAAAGTTCTTATATATTTTCACGAGTTGTTAATGTCAGTATTGGTGAGTTGTTATACTGTCGTAACAAAGCATTTTCATTTACTTTTTTAAGACAATGTTTGCCATTTCAAAATTTGTAGAAATATCCCTAAAACCAAATCCAGTTTTGACCGTTAATTTCGTGTTTGGAAGATGTTAATGCTGCGATACTCTTATCAAATATTTTGTATTTGATGCTCTTATCGATTTTTGGTTCATTTGGCTGAGTTGGACTTAGTGTGATTTTCAAAATACTAGTTAAAACAGAAATAATGTTTTGAACCTAAATCATTATGTCAGTGGTTGTATACGATTTAAGCTGATGAATTGAATCAAATCGTTTGCAAATTTGAATTGAGTAGAATCTAAACTGAAAAAAAGTCGTAAGCTCAAACATCCAATGTAATACTCAATTTTATCAAATATTCATATAGACTTTACTAAACCAAGTTACACTCAACTTCACTCATTTACTACCCTTGCATAGCATACTTCCTTAAGTCACGCTGAAGCTTGAAGTTGTCACATTTGGCTGGGAACGAGTTGGAATAATGTCTCATTTCTGTAAATTTCGTGACAGCTTGTTGACACTATTTTTTAAGGTGCGGTAACCTACACCTCGGAATAGTATTTTCTATTTTTGAGTCTCCTATCTTTTATGATTTTGTATCTATTTCTTTCTTAATCAATCATTCTCTCATTTAAATAATTTTTATTATTTAATGTTAATTATTAATTTTATTTCAAAACACACTAAAGTCATCAACCTCACCCATCACCATTTTCCCTAATCTCTGGTTTCGATCTACCTATTGACTCTGGATTCTTGAACTGTTCCCGAACACAACACGAAGGTTATCTATGTCAACAAACACTTTAAAACGCAGACAACGACAAAAGTAGTAGGTTTGGTGGATTCTATTCGCGTAAGGGGTAGATTGTGAGCATGTGGATCAACAGTTCCTCAAGCCTGTGAAATTATTAAACTACTCATGCCTACCTAAACTACATAGTTGTCATCTTGCTCTAATTGATTTTTTTTTCCTTGGCCATGACAGGGAAATATGAGGTTTAAAAACGTTATAAAAATTTTACCTGATTTTTTTTTATCAAATTGGATGATGCAATTTTTCTATAAAAAATATTTGGATGATAAACTGCAAACAAATTTAATCTGGGAAATAAAAGGAAGATTATTTTAATTAAAAAAATAATATTAGACATGTTTTAGTCCAAGCTGTCACATTGTGTTTTGGATTATATGATTTTCTTTTATGTTGCCTGATGTCATCATGACTTCTGGTAGATGCAAGCAACCTGTGTGCATAAATGATATGAAGACGCACTGACACTTGTTATATACGAGGACGTGGATATGAGGATCCCGATCAATTATACATATTAGGTATATCGATATCAATGCATATGTAATGTGGGCTATTGCATTTTAGGTGCAATAGTGTTAGATGTTAGGAAAGGACTATCTACGTGCAATTATTGTCGATTAAAATTAAAATGTGAATCGCTTAAAAAAAAATAAAGAAGTGGGAGAGTTTTAAAATATAGAAATAGAGAGACAATAATGCTTAAAAGATGGATATTGTTCTCACCATAATTTTTTTTTTTATCAAAAATAAAAATGGAGATTGATCCACTAAAAAGAAAATGCGAGAAATTATTGGAAGAGGATTTATGTCCTATTACCCAGGCCATGAGTTATGAAGAACTGTGCCAGTATTCAATCTCTTTTGTGTTTTTATTATTATTATTATTATTATTATTATTATTATTATTATTATTATTATTATAAATCCTCTTTAGTTAAGATTTAGTGACAATGGACTTATTTTAGAAGAATTTACGAATAAATAATTATTTTAAAAATAATATTGTTTTCAAATTCAAGATATGACTAGACTAGATGATGCCTATATGTAGTAAGACTTACGTGTCATATATTTTTATTTTTATTTCGGTCTTAAGAGATATAGTAAATTTAACTGTAATCAACTCGCACAACCGTAAGGTTTTGAATTCAAACTCGAAAAAAGACGTTCAACCTAACAATATTAACATTTGTCAGTTGAATTATAACTTAAAAACTATATATCACACATTTTAATGTGATATATTATCACTTAAGTGACTTAAACAAACAAAGTGACAAAAGGGTGTTGGGTTGTAATAAACGGAGTTTTTTGTTGTCTGAAGTGTTTATTATTGTATCAAATCTCGGGAAGAAGTAGTTGAATCTCATGTCCCTATGTCAATAGAAGCCTCGATATGGAATAAATTGTGGTATCTAAGAAGAACTTCCTTAAAAGAGGAGTCATCATTGACCCCATATGTCCAAAATGCAATTTGAAAAAAGAAGACATGGATCATGTGTTTTACAGGTGTCTTTGGACACAACAAGTTTAGTTACACTTTCCATTGAGAGTGAGGTTTGACTCTTTTTTTTCTCCCCTTTAATTCATTGGCTAAAGTCCTATATTAATTTTTCTCCTCCTAATATTACTGCCTTAATTCTTTTTATTATTTATGACATCTGGTTTGAGCGTAATAAATTTTATTTCATAGGAAAAATTACTATCGTAGAGAAAGTTGTGCGCAAAGCTTATAAGACTATACAGAACATTTAAATTGTGATGAATACCCACTCCAATAGAGATAATGGTACACAAGAGGAGTCCCCTTCACGGTGGTCTCCTCCAACAAAAAATGTGTACAAAATATATGTGGATGTTGCAGGCCCAGTTCATGGGAGTTGGGGAAACGACACCATTATTAGGGATTCATAAGGAGTTATCCTTGCTACCTCTACTTAGAAGATTGTTGCGCTCCCATATGCAAATATTGCGGAGACTTTAGGAACTCAGATATCCCTCCAATTTGCAATAGATCTTGGTTTTAGGAGTATTAGCTTGAAAGGGGATTCACTTAATGTTATTAACACAATTCGAAATTTGCATGAGGACCATTCTTATTTTGGTTTATTTATAGCAGATTGTTGAAATCTTTTAGCTTATTTTTCTACTTTCATGGTTAATCATGTATAAAAAAAAAGTGCAAATGTTTCGGCACATGCTTTAGCCAAGTTTGCTTTAAACTCACATCCCTCTATATGTATTAAAGAGTGCTCCCCTTATATTTCGTATTATATTTTAGCTGATTTGGCTACTTAATGAAGTATTTTTCTTAAGAAAAATAAAGACTAAAACAAGCAAAGAAATTAACTTAATCAATATTTTAATATGTCGTGAACTATTTTGAAGTAAAGATAAAGTGAAGGATTAGGTTGACACAAATGTTTCATTTAAAAGATTAAATTGAGCATGTACTCTAAAAAGAAATGTGACCGTAGGACACTTAAATGAGTAACTACTCAATTTGATTCTTGTAATTGTATGACTAGATCAATCTTAAATTTGTAAGGATTAGAATAACATTAAGTTAGTAGTCTCAGAGATCAACATGAGATTAAGTGAATAAGATCAACAATACTTTTGATAATAAATTTAGATGGATGATTGAACTTGATCAATATTTTCCAATTCTAGATTTCATTTTAAAATAATAATAGTGTAAAAGACTAAATTGATAAATCTCTATTAGTACAATTTAAGAATCAACTTAGATATTTATTCTCGCCTAAATTATGCATTTAATGGTTTATTATTATTATTATTATTATTATTATTATTATTATTATTAGTTTTTCATAAGTTTCCTCCACCTCGAGTTCACCGTACTATAGAAATCTAACCCTTTTCGCTGGTCATTTAATATTTTATTCTAATTAATTGAGGGTTTAGACCTTATTATAATATGAGATGTGTTATATGGCACAATAAAATTTTCGCAGCATGAACACGGGATAGCCACACCAATTTGCTTCACATTAGAGTTGCCTTAGTGCTTTTGGATTTTCTTAATTAAAATATAAAGTAAACCAAACTAAATTAAAAGGTGAAATTAATTTAGGGTCTTTATCCTCAATCGTTTAACTATTTAACTATTATTCTATTATACGACTAACCAAATCTTAATTCTAAAAAGTAAAACCCTAAACTGCAATAATAGTAGTTTATCATTTATCCCTTTTTTTTCCGTTGAATCTTAAAAGATACGCTGGTTCATAATCGTCTCTTGATATATAGTTATGCTAGAATATTGTGTATGATTTTGATTATTCAATTAAATTCTAACAAAAATATGACGCTCTAACTTAAAGTAAGAAATACCTTAGAGTTCATTAAACATAACAAATGAATTCACTTTTGTCTCTCTATAATAATATTAACAAAGAAAAAAAATTTAGAGAAACTAAACTTAGATAAAAAAAATTATAAGATATATTCAATCTTAATTAAGATAAATGAAATAAAAATATCATATTACCATACAACTTAGAATGACACTAGTTAAAAAAGTTAGAATAAGTATAACTTTATATTCATATAAGTGGTTTGAGTAAAAAAAACATATTGCTATAAACATGAAATTAAGAGGCAGATAAACAACCGTTTAACAATCATTTTTGTGCCATTTGAACGAAAAATGTTTCGCTTTATAATATATCGGTAAAAATAGATTTTTAATCTTTTAATTTTGTCTCAATATTTATTTAAATCTTTTAAATTTATTTTTCTTAATTTAGTCATCTAAATTACATTTATTTACATAATTAAACATATTAAATTACATATGCAGTCATTTAAATTTAAATTTTTTTTCGAATTACTGTGATAAAATGTTAAGAATTGATCCAAACATCCAAATAAATTAACTGTTCAAGCTACTTTGCATGTGAAGAAAATTAATATTGATCATGTAGACAAATTTTTATTACTCTATTTTAAGACTACACATGTGTTTAAATTATTGTAAAGAAAATCAAGAAATATAAACCGTTTGTAAGATTCGATGATGTTTTTTGAAGGATTAGTACAAGAGAGATATTGTTGCAGCATTTCGTAGAATTTCAAATAATTAAAATTTTTTAATTGAATTAATTGTTGTCGAAATTGAGATAAAAAATCAATTATATAAATAAAATGTAATTTAAATAATAAATTTAAAATAAAATAAACTTAAACATTCCAAACAAAAAATAAATTAAACTTATTATATGTGTAATTTTGCTTAATATATACTACGTGACATTTGAAAATAAATTAACTACGCCGCACAATTACAAATCTCTAACGTTCAATCTAAATTATTATCTAAATTATTGGTCAAAATTATTTAAATTTGATTTACTTGTTCTTTAATTTGAGTCATCAATTTTAAAATCAATGTCTGAGATTGATGAATGTGTATGTATAGTTGTGTGGTATTTTTAATGTAGGGAAAATGTGTTCGTTAGACAGCTAAAAGCCGTGGGAAAGCGAAATGTGTAGGTAATATTTATATATGGCCTGTATCCAGATTTATTGTTATACGCGTCATCATTAAACTACTCTTATATATAAATCTTCATCAAAATATATCATCATATATAACAAGATTGTTAATCTCATATAATATTACATGTTATGTGTTTATAAGATTCAACTTGTATTTCTACTGTATGTGGTTATAAATTGATTTAAATTTATATTTTCACACTTTCCACATTAAAGAGTTTAAAATTTTTAATCAAATAAACTTAATTAAACCTATACTCTCTATATGATGTTAAAATTCAAACCTTCCGACAAGTTCACGGATGAGACAAACGATGAGTTAAATGTCTACATCACTGGCAACTCAATTGCTTGCAACCCCAATTATTATATTATTTATTAAACTTATAAAATAAATGAAAACAAGGACAAATGGTACAATAAGAAGACTATACTGATATCATTGTTCATTATTAATTAATATACAAATAAATATTTAATTTATACACACCGACAAGATTTTTAATATTGTGACTGAATTATAATAATTAGATATTTGAAAATATTATTAGTAAAACTTAATTCAATTAATAAATATCGATATTGTTATGTTATATATCATGTTTTAAGTTTGTATTTGAGATATCGCAGTTGTGTGTGAGTTTCTTTACTATTTCATTTATAGACAAAAACATATATATGATCTATTGTCAAATTGCAAAAATTAAAAGAATTGATTATAATATTATATTTGTTAACAATTAGTAGTATTTTTACAATTTTATCTTTTAAGAGAAATAATTAGTTAACATTTTTATTATAGTATTTATTATTAATGGAGAAAAATAATAATTAGAAGTAATTATTATAATTTTTTTATTAATAATTATTATGATTTGGTTCGCAATATAAAATTTTTTACATAATAATTTAAAAAATTAATCTGTACAATATAACAATCGATTGGAATACGTCATTCATTAAGCGAGAAAATATACAAATTTAATATTAGCATTTTTTTTCTTCTATAGGCCCACGATACAAGTATTTCCGTGAACCCTTCCTTCATAATCAACGAGCCACATGTATTTTTTTTCTTTAATTAAATATATAGCCTATAGTATTGAATTTATGAATATAAATACCTACCTTTCTCTATTCTCCCTTCCTCATTAGGAAGAGCCAGTCATGGGAAATTGCATGGAGACATACATTACAAGACCAATTGAGATGCAACATCAAAAGGAAGAAGAAGAAGAAGAAACAACAACATCAATTAATGATAATAAAGGGAAAAATGGTGTAAGCATGAAAATTGTGCTAACAAAAGAGGAGCTCAAATGGCTATTATTTCAACTCAACGAGAAAGGTGGGATGAAAGTAGAACAAGTGCTTGAAGAATTAGAGAAAGGTAGACAAAAAATTGAGGGATGGAAACCCTCTTTAGAGAGCATCGTAGAAGCCCCTGAAATGCTTGAGATCAATTGATTTTCACACCCCCATTAATTATTTCTTCTCTTAATTTTTTTCTTTTTTTTGCTTTTTATATAGATTAGCATTTTTGTAACGAATTGTTAGACCACCCACTATTGTAAATCTTAAGTTTGACATAAAAGAAAATTATTTAAGTTCGATCGAGGAAATATTTTTGTGTTATTTTCTATAGTAAAATTTAGTGTTTTTTCTAACATAGTATATCAAATAAGGGGTTAAATTTTGACCACACAACTGTACATAGATGTTTAGAATAAAAAGTCATGGGATTTTTTCAAGTGATCATGTATCACTTTAACAACTCCTAATCATAATCATCTATGTATGATTGTATGATCAAGATTTAATCAACTCACTCTCGTTTTAAAATCTCTCATTTGATACATATATATATATATATATATTCCATACATTTTATTCCAGCATAATATTAACATATAGTTCTTACATAGTTAAATTTAGGAAAAATATCCATGGGCATCTATACACCTATCTTATATTTTGAAAGAGATAAAAATAAAGAATGTCGCGTAATAGATGTAATATGTTAAACGAAAAAGAAATATAAATAAAAAAATGAGTTCTAAAATGATGTTTTAAATATAACTACCCTTCAATTTATCATCTAGTATGTTTACTCGGTAAAACTAGTAAGTAGTGTATGTATGCCAAAGAAATTGATGTAGTCTTTTTTTTCTTTTGAATCTTGAGTGTGTGGTATTTTGTTTATGCAATTTTCAAGAAGTCTCCCCAGAAAAAGAATTCAAAGACTAATCTAACCACCTAACAAGTAATAGTGTAACTAGAAATTGACACAAATCTCTAATTAGGAAGGTTTCAAATTTTCTTCATAGTATATATTGAACTCTTAAAAATTACATTGATATTTTTATTTTGTACACTGATCATTCTAAAGATTTATATTTGCACATTATGCTCAGAATAAATACCTAACGAAAGATTATATTTTCCCTAGATTAAACCTAATTCACCACTGCGAGTCTGTGACAGCGGCTGCAGCTTACCTGACGCCACTAATCTAACCTAGAATCTTGATATTGTTATTCACAAATTTTCAGAATTCAATTTGTTTGAAACTGTTGATTTACTGATTTTAGAAACTTATTTATCAATAATATATTATATTGTATTTTTTACTAGGGCCCGATTTTTTAATTCGAATAGAAACTCCAAAAACATTAAAATAGTCACGACGAGTAACAAGAGTGACCCTCACCACAATTTCAATTTCAAATTCATGAATATTTATAATATAAACCAATCAATTAAAAGAAATGAAAAGGTATAAAAAAATTAACTGAACATAATATTTATCATAAAAATCATAATATCCATTTCATAAAAATAAATCATATATTCATTTCTTTCTTCGGACGTTTATGGTAACAAAAAGAAAAAAGAAAGATGATGATGTTTATGCATTGTTTTTTTGTTCATAATAGTATGTAACATATATAAATAGAATATAAATATTGCACGCAATTCCATTTTTTCTTACAACTAAGTGTAAGTAATACGTGCAAAAAATAATATAGGAATGTCTCACACGTGTGCACAAATTTTACTTGAAAATCAAGAAGGCATAGTGGCACAATAAGTAAAGCAAATAAAAAATTAACAGAATAAAAATATAAATAAATTTTTAAGTTTTAACTCAACTGATATTATTAGATGGAATGTTTTGTCTGTGTTCGAATGTAAAACTTTACAGAACTTTACAGTTATGTGAATTAATTATGTCAAAATTTATTATTTTTTTAAAAATAAAAAAACATAAATAAGAGAATGGATGACATACTCTCTAGATAGTGATAAGTTTAGTGTGAATGGAAAGAATTAATATAATTCATTTAACAACTTAAGAAAACTGAACTCTATAAAAAAAATCACAGTAAAAGTATATTATATTGAGAAAAATTAAAGTTCTATATTAGCAATAGACATACACTTAAAATAGTTTATAAAGAGCAAAAAAAATTATCTTACATTTGTGAGAATGAAATAATTCTAATATAAAAATTTAAAAAATAAAATTTAAAAAATAAATTTAAAATGACCAAACAGTCCTAAACAGGGAAAATATAAGTCAGGCAGATTCTTTCTTCCATACGCACACTTCTTGACTTTTTACTCGATTTGATCTGATAATAAATAATAGGATTAATGAGTTTATCAGAAGTTTGAATTTAATAATATTTTGAATAATAAATTTAAGGATGGAAGAACAACTACCTATTATTTATAGACTAAGACTTCCCTCTCATTAATATAGCCCAAAATTAATATAGCCCAAAATAACAAGCCCACAAATAAAATAACAACCAATAGTCTTTCTTTCTCGAAAATTTGACCCCGTACTCCCACAATTAACACTATATCCCAAAAAAGCTAGTAAAAATATCATAATACCCTCGTATATATTACATCAAAATTTTCATTTTTATAGGAAAACTTTTTTCAAGTTTTCCGGCACAGAATACCACCCCGGAAAATTTGAAAAAAGTTTTCTGGTGTTCCGGAATTTTTTTTTCAAATTTTCCGGAAATAATGAACTACCAGAAAACTTGTAAATGACTTTTTCGAAAGTTATCAGAAAACTTCACCTACAAGTTTTTTCGGTAGTTTCAGATTTTTTTAATATATTAGTATTTAATTAATTTATTTGATTTTAACAATATTTTTTTCTGAATAAGGATAGATGTAAAGACGGCAAAGTTATAGCCGGCCACAGCCACCCAAAATTTTTAATAATTTTTTAAGTGATCTAAAAAAATTAATAAAATTTAATGTTTTAAAAAAAATAAGGGTGTGTACCGGAAAACTTGTCGATAAAGTTTTTCCGGAAACACGGTCTGTACCGGAAAAATTGGAGAAAGTTTTTTCAGTACACATTTTTCCCTTCTGTACCGGAAATCTTTTTTTATGTTTTCTAGAAACATCCTTATGTACCGGAAAACTTGAAAAAATTTCCAGTAAAATTCTGTATACAGAAATTCTTAAAAATAGTTTTCCGGAAGTGAAAATGAATTTTGTAAAAAAAAAAATTAAAGACATTTTTGACATTTTCTAAAAATTGTGGGGTATAGGGATAAAAGTGGGAGTACAAAGTCAAATTTTCTTTTTCCTCTTTTTCATTAATATAGCCCGAAATAACAAGCCCACAAATTAAATAACAACCAACTAATTGTTCAAATACATAAAAAAAAAATTCGGTGCGACCATTTATTTTTCAATATTATGTTTCATTAAATTTGTTTAATTTATAATTTTTTTTTCTTTTTACTGAATAAAATAACAACTTTTTTCAAAATAACTAAATAAATTTTTATAACTTCCATTATTTTTGTTAATAAATTATAACTATCAATATTTACTATTTATAAACACATTAATGTTGCTAATTAAAATTTTAAAATAATTGAAACATTGAAATTATGTCCCCTATTGGCCTCTTCGTTGGGATTGGGTCTTTTAGGCGCTTTGCCTCGCTTATCCTAAGTGGACCTTATTTATCTCCACCTCCAGTGAAAATAAAAGCATTAGGCAAATATATATTTGTTCAATAGCTTTTTGTCACCATAAAATAAAAACCAAATAATTTTTGCACTTTTGATGATTTATTTTATTACACTCTTAAACATAGCTTATCTATTTAAAAATTGATTTTTTTTTTATCTTCAATTATTATAATTATTACATTTTTTATCCCAACCTATATTTTTAACCCGTAAAATGTTGTTTTTTTACTTTAAAAATTGTGACTTATTGTCCCAATTAAAAAATTTAGAATAAATATCATTTTTATAATAAAAAATCACAATTTTTTAAGCTAAAAATAACTAGTTTTGAAATAAAAGTTAGTAGCTCAATTGGTAGTAGAAATGAGATGAAACGGTACTCCTAGATACCGGACTTGAATCCTGCAACAATTTGTTATTTCCACCGGGTAGATAGGAGTTAAAAAATCGTGAGGTAGTACTCTCGTAGCTCAATTAGCGGGAATAAGATTCAACGTAGTTGAATAGAGAAAGATGACACTACCACTAAAAAATAATTCACAGTTTTTACATATCTCATAACACTATATAATTTATCAATACTTGTATACAATGGCAAAACTAGGACGCGTTTTGTGGAGTGACAAAATGTATTAAAAAAAAAAACATATATTAAATTTAAACGTTAAAAAATTCACAATTATATTAAAATTCAAAAAATCTACATTCCAAGTAAAAAGAATCAAAATTAATACTTACATAAAATATAAAATTATATCAGTAATAAAGAAAATAAAAACCCAAAATTAATTAACTATTTAAAAGTATTGAGTTGGACGGCGTTTCAAGGTGTCATTTCGTCCAAATATAATTGTTTATGTATTACACATATTCGTGATGTATTTTTTTCTTGTAATGTAATGTTTTCGATTATTTTTCAATTTCTAAAAAGTAAAATTATTTTCTTTACAATTTTAATATTTTCAATATTATAATTTATTGGTATTATCTATTTGTACTAATAATAAATCAACAAATTAATTATTTTTGTTATATTTCTTTGTGCTAATGTAAATCTATTTGAATGTATTTATTGAATTTAAAGTCTTCCGTCAAAGACTGATGCATTACTCCCTCATCTTAAATTTATTTCACAAAAAAAAAAAAAATATTATTTGAACCAATACATTCATATTTGAGATAACTAAATATAAAAATCTACTTACTAAAACAAAACAAAAATTTAGGGTAACTAAAACTACCCCAATGCCATAAGATCATTCGCGTATGTTTACTCTATCCAAAATAAAAGAAATATAATTAAAAACTCACATTTAAAAAGTTGATATTTCTGTTCTATATTTAAACTAATATATCAACTTTTCAAATATTATTTATGTTTAAATTTCATTTCAAATCATGTATTGATTCAACTACAACTATAAAAACTCCTCTATTAATTCAAGTGGAAAGAATGGTAACTCGGTCCATTGGAAGTGCCACAAGCTCACCAACAACATCCTTGAATTGAAGAACCCCTCCTTCATTACAGTTTGAAAGCAACCTAGTTGCTTCTTCCTTTGTCATCTTTACCTTTACTCTAATATTCATCCTTTCTCTTTCTCCTAATTCATCAATACACCTCATTCCTTTCATGAACTCGTCTTTTCTTAAATTTGCATCATGTTCTGAATCCACAAACCGAACACTTTTCTTAATTGTCTTCCTTGGACATAGGGGAGATTTCATCTTTATATTGTCTAACTCATCTCTCTTTATTATTGCCTTTGTGTCTTTGATTTTTTCATATGACATTTTCCTATTAAGGAAACCAAACAATATACGAATCATATTAATTTTTTGAAAGAGTGGTACTAGCTAGAAGAAAAGAAGTTGAGAAGGATAAGAGGGGTGAGGAAAAATATGGACATAGAAGAGTGAATTTATAATAACTACAATTGTTTATGTGATATAAGGATAAGGACATATGTGAAGTGGACTAGGGAAGAAAAGGTCATGGACTAATTAATTACCTGAAACATTTTGGCCCCATTTAATTTTTGTAAATATCTTTTAAAGTTTATGTTTATTTTAAATTGTTATATCAAAAAGATAAAACTCAAGTAATAAAATATTGTGACACGAAAAAATGCAATATTGTAAGCTAGGAAAAATGTATTTTGAAAAATAGTGAAAATAATTTATTGACATTTTTTAAAATATCTAGAAATGCTATACATATTTTTAGAAATTGTAAAAGAAAATAATATGAAGAATATTAAATTTATATTATCTTATATTTATTAGTTGGAGTGAAAATAAAAATAGAAATAATAAGAAGTAAGTTTCTTTTACTTCTCAATGCTAGTCTAGACGTAAGAGAAAGATTATCTCAATGTCAATGGTTAGGATTCACGATAGTCAACCTCTTTCAACTATAATGTAGTTAGATACATTAAAATCGTTTGATTAAGATTAGACGATTTGAATTTTAAAATAATTAAATACTGTATTTAAAATATAAACCATCTAATTTTAATTGTATAATTTAGATGTATCTGACGTCCTACTATCAAGTATCAACTATCAAGTAAAACGAATTCAAATTCCTATGTCAATATTAGTCGAGCTTAAAGTGGTTGATTGTCACATTTTGGTCCCTCCTAAAGTCCTTTGTTTTTTTAGGAAGCCTACAGTCTTTGTTAAATAAATTTTTTTTTGATGTATTGTTAAATAAATATTAAAGACTAGAAAACTTGAGTCAACTCTAACTGTGCACTTATACATTTAGTCACGAGATGTGACAAGTGTTATGATATTAAATGGAAATGTAAAAATAGCCATCTCTCTCCTTATATTAACTATTTTATTTTTAATATTTATTTATTTATTTCAAATTATATGTTTTTTATATTATTACTAAAATATTAATTACATTTTTCCACTAAATGCAATAAATAAACATATTTGAGTAAACTAAGTTTATTTAATTATTTATTTTTTGTTTTAAAAGAAAATCATAAATAACATCGTATATATTTCACACAACTCTAAAATATCTAAAAGATGAAATTGAATCTAACAATTTTAATATTTGTCAAGTAACACCGATAATACCAAGTCTAACAAATAGACTAAACATTAAATAACCAGGGTTGAAAGGGTCGGTATATAATATATAAGATGTTGAAGGCTTTATTAGTCATCCAAGTCAGTGTCAGGTGAATTAAACACCTTAGCTTATCGTGTTTATCGGGTGGGTGATATGGTCAATATTTCAATCAGGTGAATGGAACACCTTAGTGCTTTGATGAGCTACTTGCAACTTATGTATCCTGCATTCATTTTATTTGAAGCACAAATTTATTCTATATCACTACTTGCAAGTTATCGTGAAGGACCCGTTCAACTTAATTCATTCATTCACCTGCTTACAATTAATTGTCCACTCTGATGGAGTAGCTTTGTGGCTATCTCATAGTGTTAGAAATTCCAAAAAGGGAAGAAAAAAAATTGATTAAAGCTCATACCTCCACTAAGTAGGCAGTAGATATTAACTTTATAGAATCAAAATATATGCAGTACTAAATTATGTCCATCACATAAAATTGGTAATGTGCAAACTACTCATCATTAGTTACTAAGCTAATGAGTTATAATGTGAAGACAATTTTGCTTAATGGATACTTACCTCAATGCGTATTTAGGGATTTAGATTTTTTATCTTTGTATTTGTAATAGAGTAACTTTACGTTATTTTTATGGTAAAATATATAGTAGAAAAAATGGTGTTTAGAAGGGTGAGAAAATTATGATAGAGAGAGCAAATGTAAAAAAAGTAGGAAGTTCAACATAAACAATTTTTATCTTGTATTTAGTGGACAATAGTAACTTTCTCCCACTTAATCTTTAGATTCTATCATTCACAATGTAAATGAAAAAAACATTATAACATAGCGACAAGTCATCTATAATCGAATATTATCTTCTATGTCTCATGTGAACTATATCTATATCCCAATCATGTACAACTTAATGAATATACTTATAACTTCTATGTTAAAATATATTTCTCATATGTGTACACGGAATATAATTAAAATATGATAAAATAGCATATATATATATATATATATATATATATATATAGTTCTTAAGTCTTAGTTCAACTGACAAATGTCAATATTGTTAGATTGGACGATTTGTTCTAGATTCGAATTCAGGATCTCGCAGTTGTGTGAACTAATTATGATGGAATTTATCATAAATTCAACAACAGTAAATCAATAAAATATGAAAATTTATCAATTCTAAGCAATGTCAACTTCAAGTCCAAACACTTAATAAGTTCATCAAATTATAGAATGGAATAATTGAAAATCTGTAAAAAGTTCAAGCACTTCAAGTCTAAACAGTTAACAAGTTCATCATTACACATAACTCACGAGTCACCAACCATTTTAATTTACTAAGCTACCATAATTTTTTAATAGTAATGCTTCATTTGTTTATTTTTAGAGTACTTACTATTTTCAAATACAATACTAAAAAAATGTGTTTAATAAATTTAAATGTAAAAAATTTAAACTAAATTCATCATAAGTATAAGCTTTCATATAAGTATCATTTTTGCTCATAAATAGTATTTAACTCAAAAAATTTGTATTTAACAAATGTAAAAAATTTAAAATAAATTCATTGTAAGGATAAACTTTCAGTTCATACATTCATTATGCAAAACTATAACAAAATATAACATTTAAATAAATATTAGTTATGATCACCTGCCGAACAAAAGAAGAAAGTGGCGGCAACGCGATTGGTTGAACAAAAGAAGGTGGGCACTGGCGCGACTTCGAGAAGTCTGGGTAGAAAAAGAAGGCGGATGCAAATATTGAACGGAAGAAGAGTAATAACACCTTATTGGACTGCCAAACAAAATTTAAAAAAAAAAATATATAACTAGTTAGTGGTCGGTTTTAAGGATTCAAATTGTTGAAATCAATAACCGAACTAAATATAAACGGGTTTCAACGGATTGATTCGGGTCGAATCTAAAAATGACCGGACAAAAATCAGATTGAGCTTGGTTAGGTGATCGGGTTGACGGGTGACCCGTACACATGTGAATATGTGATAATATGACCGAGATCTGAATTTGTGAAAGAACTCGCCACGAAACCCTCTGTTTGGTTCCTCAGCGTCAGCCATGAGTGGAGCTCAAGCTCTCAAAAGAGTCCCTCGAATCAAATTCCCCAACAGACGTCCCAATTCCTCTGGTATTCATTCCTCTTTTGTATTATTCTATTTTTTTTTTTTATTTTGTAGTTTCTTTGCAAATATATAAATCGATTCCCAGGGTTTTGCTTGCCCCCGTTAACTCCATTTAATTTTTTTATTTTTGTTTAAAATTTCGTTATTCTCATAAATCGATCATAGTATTTTGTTCCATCAAAGTTTTCATTTTATTATGTTTTGATTTATAATAGTTTAATCTTAGTGAAGAGTGTTATACTATGTCAGTTTCCTTGTTGAACCAATAAGTAAATTATCCAATTCTTTTAAAAAAATTGTTGCAGGTTCTGCGTCTGAGACTAAACCTTTGTCTTCAGCAACTGATGCCAATATCCCTTTCTTTTCAAGTTCAAAAGATTCAACGTCATTAGGAGGGAAGGCCTGTCTTCAACCCAAAAGAACTCCTGTCACCAATCAGGAGATTGAGGCAATTTTGGTATGTCAAATCTCTTTCTTCATTCATTTTTATTTTATTTTTCATCTACCACTTTGCCTTAGCATTTGCTTATTTCTTTGATCATTTATGCTTTTTGGGACAACTAGGAAATCAATTCATATTGCATACCAAAAAATGGATTTTCTGTAGTTATTTCTATAGCTAATACAAACTTTCTTGTCTTTTGATTTTGGCAGTTGGGAGGCTGCTTCTAATCATGTGTTCAAGGGCAGACTATATTCATCAAATTTCCATAGTTGATGGTTCTTTTGTTGGTGCCAACTGTTGGCATAGACCAATATAGTCATTTTACTTGTCAATAATGGAAATATGCATAGGAATGAAATTGTGAACCATGATAATTAGTTATTTTTTACATTGATGGAATTCCAATATGGATGCTGGATAAATGAAGTTGAAAGGTTTATTTCTGGATAAATGAAATTAAAAATAACAAAATATTTTTAGAAATTAAAAAATGTTTATTTATTTTTTCATCTTTTTGTGATGTATTCTAATGTTTTTTTTAACCACTTTAACCGTTATGCCCATCAGTTGCTTTTGCTTTTTAGTTTGAATTTTTCATAGCTTTTCTTCTTAGTTGATGAAATTGCCCCTGTAAATGTGCTTTATTTGAGTAAGGGAAAAGTAAGTTTTTTATGTGAATCATAGAGTTCAATTTGATATAGGTCCTGAAATCTAGCTTTATTTGAGTCCTGGTGCCATATGTGAACTTGAAGAACATTAAGGAAGCTCAATTGAAAGCGCAGTGAGTAGTGATCCATAACTTTTGACTGTTACAACATTTTTTGTCTTACAATGTAATACAAGAAGGTACTTTTGGGTATTTATTTGTTGATCAAGTGTACGAAGACATTGAATATGACAAAGCTAAAAATTCAGGGGCTATACATAGATTTGGAGTCTAGACAAGTGTGATTGTTTCAGTAGTACGGATCAAATGAAGTTTAATTTTCTTAATATTTTGTAGCTCTTCATGTCATTTTGTATAGGGATTTGTTTTTGCTGTCACATAGGCAACTACTTAACATCTGGGTTGAAATTGAGTGTTTCTATACATAACTTTGATCTTTTTACTGGAAACATAGGTTGGAAAATATTTATGAAATTTTGCGGTCAACTCGTTATTAAAAAATAATAATAAAAGCTTGTGCATGTATAAATACCAGCTAACTCATTCATTTTTTCATTCAAGTATTCATTCATATATTTATTCATAAAGTGATCTAGTGAAAGTAAGAAGAAGAGAAAAGAGTGCAAATGGCACAAGAAACGAGTAACCATATAGTAGCTGTTAACGTGACTCCTTCTACAACACCAGTTCATGACCCCACAAAGCAAGATCTGGATATTTGTACATTTGAACTGTACTTACAGTCCAAATCTCTATTAGATTCTTTGCATCCATTTGTTCGTCGTTACTTAACTGGCTTTCGATTTTTCTCCACAAAGATGGGCGGTATTTCCGGTAGAATTAGGATGACATGCATGTGTAACTCCTTGTTTGGAGAATTAGGGATGACATAAAGAAATTTACTATTATTTGGTCACTTCTGGCTCATTTTAGTACTTGACTGACCCCTTAGATTTTGATCGAATAAACATGTCAAGTTTATGATATTCTACATCTATATAAAACTTCTTTCGGTCCTTTTTATAAAAGACGATTGAATTATAATTTGATCAATAAAAATTGATGTATTTAAAAAAATTAGACTTAGTTATATTAGTCGATTTTGATGGTGGATCATTAAGGCTAAATCTTGAAGATGCTATGTGCTGATGGTAGCTATGGCATACTTTCTATGCAAAATTTATCACCTGAATAATAATAAGAATAAAATGAACACCGAAATTGTTGGGCAAAGCATGGATGCAAGAACTCTTTTTTTTTTTAATGGTTGAAGAGTATGAGAAAAATGTTGAATCAAAGTTGTCTGATAGCTACACTGATATCATCATGATTGTGATTGATGATCATCTCATTCTCCATTCATATTGTTAATCTAGTTTCTTTTACTACAAAATATGAGTCAGTTTTATTTTGATTCTCTGGTTTATTTTGTTTTTTCTTCTTTTAGTTTTGAATGTCATTGTTTTACTTTCTTTGCATTGCACAAAAGATAACTTTACCGTTGTATGATTGAGTTTAAGAGTGGTGATGAGAGGAAAGAGGTTGTTGATTAATCCTTGAAAGCATATCAGGTAGTTTTCATTCATATACTTTTTGACTTGAGTGTATATGCAATATATATATATATATATATATATATATATATATATATATATATATATATATATAGATATATATGAACTCATTTGTTCTCCAAAGCATTCTGCGTGACTTGCCATTTCATAGACAAGATCAAGCTTAATAACGTTCTTCATCACATCTACTATCAATTTCTGGATTTGGGGATTTCATATTTTGGAGTTTTATATTTTAAAGAAGAATATATGTAGGGAAGTTAGAAATTATAGGCAAAATGTTTTGTGAAATTTACTATTTTGGATAAACTACGACATCACTTAATGTGACATGTGACGTGAACTAGTAGTTTTTCCTGACAAATCTCTTTCTGAAGTGAATAATATACGATGTCATTTAACGCGACACTTCAATACACTAAAGATAATTACTTGACCAAAGTAAATTGATAGATGTAATTTAATATAAGAGAATATTTTATTAATACATAAATTTGGAATCTCAAATTGACTAATGGTCACAATTTTGAGTCATAAATAGATTATTTACTCCTCAAAAGTGTTGTAACTTAATTTTGTCCGATCGATTAAAAAATTAAAAATAAGTTATATGATTAATATTTGCATAGTCTAAATATTCAAAATTCAATTTTGCTTTTTATTATTATTATCCTTTTACCTCATCCTTAAGTCCAAAAGAACATTAATAAAAAACAAAAGCCAACATGAATAAAAAATTCAATCAATAACTATTGTTTTTTATAGTAAAAAGAAAACCAACAAACGTACTTAACAGTAGTTTTTTAGCACTTATTAGCATTGTTATTTAGACCAACACTACTTTATTGCTCCTACCATTTATTTGTATTATGTGAAAATTAAAATAAAATAATGAATGAAACTGTATGTGACTTTTACTTTTCCAATTTTTTATTTGTTTGTTTAAAGAATTAGAATGTAATTGTTTTAGACCAAAAGAAGAATAAAAAAAAGTAATTAGTACAAAACTCAAATAGAAGCATTCCATTACAGAATCGCTTTATTTGATCAATTAACACATGGTCTTGCATCCCTATGCAATAATAACTAGACGATGAGCATGCTGATAGGGAGGGGCTAGAGCTCGTCCCTGTCCTCCCTTGGATCCATATTTGTACGGAGGTCTAATATTCAATACTCATCACTTAAATTGTATATGTTGTTGGGTTAGTTTGAATTTGGATTCGTTCAAAAACCTGTCAACATAAGCAATACAATTTGGTTTATATTCTAGTTTGGTTTAGTTTTTTTTATTGTTGCATACGATTTGATATAATTTGGTCAATAAAAATTAATATATTATATTTATATTAAATATGTTGATTTTTGTTGATTAAATCATTATTCAATTATCTTGTATAAAAATAAAATAGATGTAGTAATATTTAGGATAAATAGCACTCGTGATCCCTTAACTTAATTTCAATTAACGTTTAGTCATTTATCTTTTTTTTCTTTTCGATTTGGTCATTTATTTTAATTTTAAGTGACAATTTGATCTTTTATGTTTTAAAATGTCAACAATGTTATCTTTTTTTTACAAAAATTCAAAAAATTCATCAAAATTTTCAAACAAAACCCATAAAATTAATTAGCATCTTGAATATAATGCAAATTTCATCAAATGCATAACTCAAATATTCAAATAAACTCATATTTTCATCTCCAACAACATCAAATTCATCAAATAAAGAATGAAAATATGAGTTTATTTAAAGGTTTAAGTTATGAATTTCATGAAATTTGCATTATATTGAAGATGATAATTAATTTTATGGGTTTTGTTTAAATTTTTTGATGAATTTTTGTAAAAAAAATGATAACATAGTTGACATTTTAAAACATAAAAGATGTAATTGTCACTTAAAATTAAAATAAAAGACTAAATCAGGAAGAAAAAAAATAATTGACTAAAACATTAACTGAAATTATGTTAAAGAACCGCGAATGCTATTTAACCTAATATTTAATATTGATGTGGCAAGTAGAAACGATTGAGGGGTGGGCAAGGAGTGGTGTTGGCCCCTCCCCTATTACACATGACTACTTATATAGAGAGTAAAGATAAGTTGACTCCATAAGTAATTATCTGATGAGCTACTCTATTTAATAATTCAATATTAACGATTAATTTAATAATTAGTTGAAATAATTTTTTAATATTTAAATTTAAAAATATAAAAAATGATACGACAAAAAATTTTTACATTTATTTTTAGTATATGCAGTGAGATATACACTGTCAACATAATATAAACTATTATCAATTTTAAAAATAGTATATACTAAACAAAACTAGTAAATTTAAAGTCATTTATTCCTCCATTCTTTTATCCTTTACCACTTATATTCTATATAAAGATAAATATGGATTTAGACCCTATTAAATATAGCTCTTTTAAGTTTTGTCATTGTAAAAAAAAAATATATAACTTTTAATTCTCATAAAATTATACGATATATTATTGATACAGAGAAAAATAATAAATAAAACATTTAAAATAAGATAGAAATAATACAAAACTTGCATAGAAAAATGTCAGATAAGAAGATATGCTATAAGAAGATAAAAGTTAATTCATGCAAAGATGCTATTTTATTATTTTTATTATTATTTTATGATTTTATTGGTTTGAGAAGGAAGCTGGATGTTACTAAATAAATAAAAAGAAGCTGAATGATTTGGTTAGTTTCAGCGGCATTTTCGGGTCTACTATCCATTTAACTAGCGTATGCAGATAATATCTAAAAACAAATTTTGAAGTTCAAATTAACATACAATGGATCATAAAAGATCCAAATCTAATAAGTTTGACTCTTCTAATATTTGCTAGTTCCAATTTAAATATCACAATTTTAAAATATAAAAACATGATACAATTTATAAAATCTATTTATCAAAATAGATTTTATCAAAGATATAGATGGACATAAATATAAATACTAAACTTATAATGAATCATAAGTAACAAAATTAAATACAGTGATGTGAATCAGGATTATAATTAATTAAAATATTACAAATAACAATTCTCATCACTTTATGTCTAAGTTAGATAATAAATGTTATTGCAGATATATTAATTAATGTTATGTTGTACAACAATAAAATAAAATAAGACATGATTTCCAATAATTATAAAATTAAATGTTAAAACATAACAATCATTAAAATATTCTTACTCCAAAAACCACTTTTGCACGTCATGAAATGTATGTTTAGAGTTTGTATTTGACTCGGTGTTTAGAGTTTGTATTTGACTCGGTGTGTGCATGGACTTTATATTGTGTTATAAATGTTATAACAATTGATACATTCAACTTTTATTTATTTATTAAAAACAATTATCAGCGGGGTTACCAAGTTCCGAAATTAGTCAATGAATGCTTAGCAATGTCACTAATTGAAATTCAATATGTTCTTGTAATATGTATTTGCGTAACATTGAGAAATAATAAACCTGTCATGCATTTGTTTAAAAAAAAAAAAGCAATAAAGTTTCGATAGAAACTAAAAAAAAACAAAATTGAATGTAGAAGCCGATAAAAAAAACAAAGAAACTGAAGAGGTATAATAAAGAATTGAACCTTTTCTCTCAATGTTATAAAGAGGTATAAAGTTTTGTA
>JBBPBP010009780.1:1370422-1385209 GCA_037974735.1 Cicer chorassanicum
AAAAAAAAAAAAAAAAAGTCAAATAAAGAAGTAGCGTAATGGATCAAGGTACTATTTGCTGACCGGTCCAAACCTAATTCGTTTAAAACCATCTTAGCCAGCAAATAAGCATACCGAGTTTTCTTCATACCATTACCACCTCACCCCACCCTACTCACTCTATATATCATTCTTCTTCAAAGTCAAAACCAACATTCACACAATCGACTAACTTCACATTTATATTCTCTTTCTCTCTTTCAATTTTCAAACAATTTCATCAACTTCTCATTCTTCTTCTTCGATCGGAACAGTTACTCAAAGCTATGGCGCAAAAGAGATTCATCGTTGAAGTTGAGAAAGCAAAGGAAGCCAGTGCCGATACACCGTCGAGAGGACCTGTCTATCGCAGCATCTTCGCTAAGGATGGATTTCCGCCTCCTGTTGAAGGTCTTGATAGCTGCTGGGATGTTTTTCGGTTAGTTTATCACTTCGATTTTGATCTTCATTTTCATACTCATTCACTATATTATCTTAATTTTGATGAAAACCAAAATTCAATTCTCTCTGTTTATTTCATGAATGTGTGATGTGAATTTGATAGTTAAGACTTGAGTTGAAATAGGCTTCTGTTGCATGATGCACTCGTAATTTAATTGTTTTTTTCATTTTCGGAATTAGTTGATTTTGTTCCACTAGATCGGATTTTTTTTTTTCCGTTGAATTTCGCTAATTTGCAAAATAGAGCTATCTGATCGGAATTTTAATACCATGCCGGTATAATTTTTTCGTTGGAATTAGTAACTACTTGATTGAGACGTTGAATTGAAATTAGTTGTTTAGCTAATCAGAGTTTGTTATTCGGTTTCTTGAGTTTTCTTTCTATTGAACATGGAAGAAATATCGTTGACTCTTTTTTTAGTGCGCATGCCGTGTGAAGGGGGATTGACTTGATTTTGCGGTTTAATTTTTCACTTGATTTTGGACTCAAAAGTCTGTGTCATGGATTAATTCATTTTCTGTTATGTTTAAAAGAAATTAGGGATTGTATTGATAGGATATTTTAGTCATTTCGATTCTGAATGTACAGTGGTTTTACAGATTGTCTGTTGAGAAATATCCAAATAATCCTATGCTTGGTGGCCGAGAGATTGTGGATGGAAAGGTAAAGTACCGGTTACTGTATTATAAAATAAAACTTGTTTTGTGGAATTTTTTTTGCCATTGCTTGACTATTCATGGCTTTTGGCTCATTTAAATGCGCATTTTATCATGACACTTAACAGCATGGCAAGTACAAGTGGCAAACCTACAAAGAAGTATATGACATTGTGTTGAAAGTTGGAAATTCCATCCGCAGCTGTGGTTATGGAGAAGTAAGTCTTCTGTCTCTTATTTACCTGAAAATGAAAACTTGTTTTGTTCTGTTTTTATTTTTTATTTTTTTAATAGCATTTTCTTCTTTGTATGATATTCCAATTCTTGGATTCTTAGTACCTATGGGATTGTTCATTATATACAATCAGCATTGCCGTGTAATGCCGACGTGCATAGTTTCGGGCAATTGACAACTTTAGATACCTCTTATTTAATTTCCTTGAAATATATCTATAACAATATATAAAGGCAATAGCCTTTTCTGATGTGGCTTTTTCCTCTTCCTCTTTTGCCCTTTAGTGACTGTTAATCTAATACAAGCTTAACCACTTTTCTCTTACTTGTAGTACTAAATCAGTAAATCAAAAAATTAAAAGCAACAACTGCATTAAACAAAAAGGAGCTGGTAAAAAGAAACACAATAACATATGTACACGCGTTAGCGCAATAAAAAAAGCGGATAGATGGGCACATCTGGATGCTAGTTATTGATAATTTCACTATCTGCGTCGTGAGTAGTTCAATAGTTATTCAATTACCAAGAACATGGCCTTGTGAGTTCAAATGCTGAACTCTTTGTCACAGATTTCCTGTTGAACTTAAGTTGGCAAAGCGGGTCTTATTTTATATGAATATGACCATGATTTTGATATTTCATTTTTGCAGGTAACTATTATCTCTAGTGATATTTTTTTTATAGCTTAATTCATATATTGCTGGTTTGCAGGGTATAAAGTGTGGTATTTATGGGGCCAATTCTGCAGAGTGGATTATGAGCATGGAGGTACATTTTATGTAGAATTTCTTTCGTCTTGGTTGTCTTTTAAGTTTTTCCCAATTCCAACCCCCTGTTTTGTTCTCCAATCTGACTCTCGTGGCCTGATTGCTCCCATTGAAGGTCTTGTTCTTGTAGTGCATTCCTTCTTGATGCAGTGCAAAATTGGGGAAAACTTCCTTATTGCGTGACCCAGCCCAGCCGTGAGTGATTGTGATTTTTTCTTCCAAATATTGAGTCAGTTCAATGACATTGAGAGTTGAGACTTCCTCGATGTTATGCACTCTCATTCAAAACCTTATTTCCGTTTGAAGTTCCCCAAAAAGTATCCCAAGAGTTTTCTTCTGGAATGACTCTCACTTGTGCCACCAAAATTTCGAAGTTCTACACATACTCCTCTACTGAGTTTGTCCGGTTCAATGTGGCCAACTTTTTCAGCATGCTGCCCTCTTGTCTCTCCATAAAACTTCTTCTCATAGTCATTGTAGAGGCTTTGCACATCAGTTCTAGGCACTTCCCATATTCACAATATCAAATTGTAAAGCAAGTTGCAGTCTCTCCGCCAAACAGATTCCCTGCACTTCAAAGAATTTCTGATTTTGCAATCCACTTAATGGAATCTGTCCTTCTCCAAAACCCAACTCCATCTCGGATTACACTAGCAGCTCCTTGAGGATAAAATAGGTCGGACCAATTATTGGGTTTTTGGAAGAAATAATTGGAGCGGTAGTGAAAAGAATAGCAATATTTCTGATTATTGATCAAGAGTTGTATTACCTTTCCAAGGGAAACACTCTCTTCTACAGTTGAAACAGTTTAGGTTACAAATCTTCCAACCAGTTGTTTTCTCACCCTTCTGTATTTGTACTCTAACTCCCTTTTCGTATACACACCCTGTTAACCGGTTCCTACCCTATACATCTGTTTTTCCAACTGCACCTGTCTGTATTTGTACTTCTCTAACCTCCTTTTCATTTATACACCCTGTTGAGGTTTATATTATATTAGTTTTTTTTTTTTTGTTTTAAATTAGTTTTTATTTATTTCTATGTCTACTTTATTTTTCTTTGTCTGTTCTTTGCTGTTAGGCGTCCTTGTTGAATATAAAGGACAATAAGCTTTTCTGGATTGAAACTCTGTTTCTTCTTTTGAATGTCTACTTTCTATAGTGTTCTGTTACTAGTGTATATCGCTCATGCAGTGTTGTCAATCGCGAATTGTAGGATAGTGTTTTGTTCAAATTCTGCTACGCTATAGGGCTATGCGCTACTATAGCCGCTATTTAACAACACTTTGTACTAAATAGCATATTGTGGAGCAATAGCGATTTGAACAAATTCCGCTATGCTATAGCGTTGCTATAGTTGCCATTTGACAACACTTCTCTTATGCTTATGTAGTGCTGCTGGTGGGCATTCCTGATCTGTAATGTTCCTTTACTAGCTAGCTTCTTCCATTCAATTGCTTTTAAGTTTTAACATATTTTCAAATATGTGCAGGCCTGCAATGCTCATGGACTTCATTGTGTTCCTTTATATGATACCTTAGGTTTGTGCATATGTTTAGCATGTTTCTACACCGTGATGATGGTTTTAATCAACTGCAATTGAATTTTGGTTTCCAATCTATTGTACATGATATTTGCCACTTTGATGTTGTGTGAAAAGTTGCAACATTTATGTCAATATGACATTGTTTGCTAACTTTCACCAACAAATAAATAAGCTCACTAACTTATGCACTTTGAAAAAACTTAACCTATTTTATTAACAAATTTTCATAAGTTTGAAAAAAAAATGCAAGTTCTAAATAGACATGTTTATTACAAACTCACAAACGTATATTTTTGTTTTTATCCTCATATATTTTTTTATAAACAAATAAGTGAATTCATTGATCCGTTCTTGAAAATCTCACCTACTTTATGAGCAAAGTTTTTTGTATTTTGAAAAGTTCTTAACCTTTGCCTTAACTAGTCAGTTGCCTAAAATTGTGATAAATTTTCTCATAGCGATGATAACTTGTGCGGAATTTACTACCATGCAGAAAAATTCAACTTCTGCATAGCACTACTATGTCCCATTGTGTAGATATTGATAATCAGTTACAAGAATTTTGTTAGGTTACTTTTTCACTTCACTGAGAAAACATGATATCCGAATAATTTCAAATTCACTTTTCTAATTTGAATTTTCAATTATCACTGGCTTTGACACCCTCATAAATATGACTTAGGTTCTGGGGCCATAGAGTTTATTATATGCCATGCAGAAGTCTCAATTGCATTTGCAGAAGAAAAGAAGATACCTGAGGTTCATCTATTGAAATAATCTATCTATTTCACAGTAGTTTATTTTTAGGGAGGACCTGAGAGTTAGGTATACTTTTATGTGAACAGTCTGTCTTATCCCTATTTTTGTTTCTAAAACTTTTCAGCTATTGAAGACATTTCCAAATGCAACCAAATATCTCAAGAGTAAGTACATTTTATTCTCTTCTTTCTTCGCTAAAATACACGTGCTTTAGAAAGAAGCCATGACTTTTATGTCTTTATTCAGCAATTGTGAGCTTCGGAAAGGTTACCCCTGAACAAAAGCAAGAAGTTGAAAAGTTTGGACTGACAATATATTCATGGACTGAATTTTTACAAGTGGTGGGTTATTTTTTTATTTATTATTACTCTTTTTCTACTATGAATTGTAAAATTGACACGAAAGCTGCTCCTTCTATATTAATTGGCATTACCTGCAATTACTCCAAGTCTCCTTTACAGCAAAAATTGTTGTTTGACTTGTATCGCCATCTCAGTCCACTGGCAGTTGGTGTAAGTAATAGTGGAATGTATGGGAAGCAATCAGTTAACTTAATTGTCACACAATTGAAATAAAAAAAATAGGATGATATCATGTAAATGGAAACTCATGCTGTCTCCAAAAAAAAAAAATGGAAACTCATGCATTGTTTGGTTAGTTGAATTGGGTAAATTTTTATAGATACATATTCATTAAATTTATTTCTAAGGTTCATTACAAGTATGGCTAGCAGAAAGTAATGTCTGTTTTACTACTTCTATGGTCATGTTGAGGTTGTCTTTCCTAATTTGATTTTTAATACCTGCCTCAGGGTGAAAGTCAGAGTTTTGATCTACCTGTGAAGAAAAGGAGTGATATATGTACAATAATGTATACTAGTGGAACTACTGGTGACCCCAAGGGAGTATTGATATCCAATGAGAGTATCATTACCCTCTTAGCTGGGATTAAGCGGCTGTTGGAGAGTGTCAATGAACAAGTAAGTAGTTCTCTTTTATATTTCATATGTAAGTTGCAAATACATGAATGCATATTATATATCTAATTTGAAAGCTCCTGATTTTTTTTTTCAATTTCAAGATACTAAATGCTAAAGTGTCCTTTGTTTGACTTACGCAATCACCCCTCCTTTTTCTTTCTTTGCAGTTGACAGTGAAGGATGTGTACTTGTCATACCTTCCTCTTGCCCATATCTTTGATAGGGTCATTGAGGAGACATTTATATGGGTTGGTGCCTCAATAGGTTTCTGGCGTGGGGTGAGTATATTTACTAGACTGGTCATTACTGAATGATAATTGAATGCATTGATTGAACTTTAATTCGTTTGCACAATGGCTGCAGGATGTTAAATTGTTAATTGAAGACATTGGGGAGCTAAAACCAACCATTTTCTGTGCTGTACCCCGTGTACTTGATAGAGTGTACTCAGGTACACTCTTCTGATTGTTAACGTTTAGCGATCTTTAGATAGCATCGTATGATGTAGATGGTCACATTATGATCTCAAGAGGACAAAACTATGATTCGAATTATTTCTTGATCATTGGATTGGGATTTTTTTTTTCACATTTCTTTCCTATTTTTCTGAGCTGCCACCCCTTTTCCCAGCTAGAAAAAAGTATATTCAGAATCTCAACTTCGGTATGCAGGTTTGACACAGAAGATTTCTTCCGGAGGCTTTCTGAAGAAGACGTTATTCAACTTTGCTTATTCATAGTAAGTACTGTTGAACTGTCATGAGTCCTCTTTAAGATGTCAGGAAACTATGAGAGTTCCTTTATCAAATCATGCAAAAATTCTCTTTTTAGATTAGTGTTAAGTTTCTTAATTAGATTTCTAAATTTAATTATTGGTTGTTCCAATAAGCATTGCAATATTCTAAATGTAAGTTCTGATGATTTATTGCAGTAAGTCGAATAACATGATGAAAGGGCAGAAGCATGAGGCAGCATCTCCACTTTTTGACAAAATTGTGTTTGATAAGGTAGTATCATTTGTGAATGTTAATTCGCAGCCCCAGTTTGACAGTATTGTTCTTTTCTTTTTGGCTAATCATGATTTGGTTTTGCAACTTGATTAGGTAAAGCAAGGTTTAGGGGGTAAAGTGCGTCTTATTTTGTCTGGAGCAGCACCTCTATCTGTGCATGTGGAAAGTTACTTACGGGTGGTGACCTGTGCTCATGTCCTACAAGGATATGGTATGCTCTTTCTGTATTTGAAAATCAAAATTTACACCATGCCATGTGCACACAGATATATAGTTGAATCTCCATTTATGTTTAGTTAAGTCTAGTTTTGCATTCAAGTGCTAATTAGATCGGTATAAAACTATCCTTGGTTAATTTGAGATGAGGTGTGACAATTAGTTAATACTTTTAGTTTTGATGTATTAGCTAATACTATGTTTAGGGTTAAGCTTTAATGTATGTTCATAGAAATATAAATGGTCTAACTAAAATCTATGTGCAAGTTATTCTGATATATTTTCACTCCAATGCAGCATGTGTGACAATGTAGATATTAGAGTGTTGACTTCTTTACAGCTTATACTTGACTATGGACTTCTCTGATATGCCTTTATCAAAATGAAAACAGGTTTGACCGAAACCTGTGCCGGAACCTTTGTCTCATTACCAAATGAACATGAAATGCTTGGAACAGTGGGTCCTCCTGTCCCAAATGTGGATGCTTGTCTGGAATCTGTTCCTGAAATGGGTTACGATGCCCTTGCAAGCACACCAAGAGGAGAAATTTGTATAAAGGGAAACACCTTGTTTTCAGGGTACTACAAACGTGAAGACCTCACGAAAGAGGTTCTGATTGATGGATGGTTCCATACAGGTTATTTTACACGTGTTTTCCAAAATTGAATTTTATAGATACTACTTAAATTGGTTGTTGGGTCACATTTTGAAGTTTATATTCATTTAAATTGAGTGACTTTTTCAACAGGGGATATTGGAGAGTGGCAACCTAATGGAAGCATGAAGATTATTGACCGGAAGAAAAACATATTCAAGCTTTCACAAGGAGAATATGTTGCCGTTGAAAACCTGGAGAATATTTTCGGCCAAGTTCCTTCTATTGAATCTGTATGTCCTGAGAACCCTTCCAGTGGTTTTAGTGTCCTAACTTGTAGTGAATTTATTGCTCGTATAAAGTTGAAAAAAATATGTGAAAAGATGATCTTTTTACTCATACTACTAGAATTTATGAGCTTGTTGATTCATTATAGAATTACAGAAAGAAATGGTGTCCTCGATGGGCTTGAAACAAATGGGTTCAATCTTGAGCAGCAAATATTTTCAGCTCAGCTTGATGATTTTTAATTATGGAATTCAAACTATGAGCAGGCTGTAGACTGATCCTAAGTTTGCTTCTCAGTTTATGGAGACTTGTCTGCTTCTTGGCTGGGATATTTTTCTAGCTTGCCATAACATAATCCAAATTGCATTCTTGTTTCTTGCTGAACATATAGTTCTATAACTGTACTGAGCTTGTTTAAAATTTCACCAACAGCATGTGCATGTTGCCCATAGTCTTATGTGCAGTCGTGCACAGATACTGGTGCGTGTTGATCTACTTTACATAGTGTCCACATTCTGTAGTTCAGCACAATCATTTGTCCAAGAGATAAGACTATTGTGGCATGTATCTGTACAATTATTCATTGTGACATCCATACGTATGAGATAAAAAACACACATAAAAACAAAGTCTTTACTTTAAGCTTCATTTCACGAGCTCAAATTGTTCTGTTCCATGCTGATTTGAACTTTTTTTCTCCTGTCTCAGATATGGGTTTACGGAAACAGTTTTGAGTCCTTCCTTGTTGCTGTTGTTAACCCCAGAAAGCAGGCACTTGAACATTGGGCAGAACAAAATGGTATATCAATGGACTTCAATTCTCTCTGTGAAGATTCTAGGGCAAAAGGTTACATACTTGAAGAGCTCTCGAAGATTGGAAAGGAAAAGAAGGTTCTATTCTATCTAATTTAAGTTTCTTGTTATTGTACTAGTTTGTTATGTATGGAGTGCATGAATGTGCATATCATTATTATCCTGATAAAGTTTCACATTAATCTTAAGGGGTTTTTCTACAACTATCATGGGTGTATATAATTCCCACACAACATACTTTTTTTGAAAAAACAACTTTTTCACCGTAATATAAAATATCAACAATCTTATCATATGGATTTTAGTTTGAAATGGTATTTAACATGAAGTATTAGCATAATTAACTAAGATTCGATGGCTGGATGGCCCAAAATAATTTTGTACAAATGATTATTAAAGTGGCATGTGGTCTTAGGTTTTCACCAATTGATTCTATTATGTGCACGTGTTTTTATGCATGAGTGGATTTCATGAAACTTTATGGGATGATGCATATTTTTTTGGCAGTTGAAAGGCTTCGAGTTTATAAAAGCAGTTCATCTTGACCCAGTTCCATTTGATATGGAACGTGACCTTATCACTCCAACATATAAGAAGAAGAGGCCTCAGTTGCTTAAACACTATCAGGTAAAACTTGTCAGATTCTTAGAATTTCCTTTCTACTTCATAGAATAGAATGGTTATTTAAGTGCAATCGTCTTCGTAAATAGTACATTTTTTTTCTTCCCGGATATTTTCGGTCTACCGGGAAATATAAATGAAAAAGGTAAAGAAATCTCACCTGATTGAGTTTGACTATTAGTCAGTTTTTAGATGTCATATTGGATGTCAATCATAGTGCAAGTGATGTTCCCTGGTTTATAGCTTTAATATCGTGTTTGTTATGAATTAGGCACAGTTTAGTTAAAGTAGTCACTTCACTTTCACTTGGCTTGTATGTATATAAACCAGCACCTTGTAACATGATCCATAAGGAAGTTTATTTTCTTCTCATAATGCACATATATGCGCAGTTAATTAGTTATGTATAAAACAGATTTGAAACTGAACACTCTACATGGTAGTTTATCCTAAATAATTTGGAATGTCTAATGTCAATACTTAAGTACACATGCAAAACGTTCTGGAAAGACACGAGATTTAGTGTGTAGGTTGTTCTATTGAAATAAATGGGCTCCTGGAAAAGTCCTCGTGTTGCACCTCACCCACCTTTAACCAAGTGATTAATGAAATGAGCTCCAGATGAATCGTTCTGGAGAACTCGAGTTCGAATTCTACTAGTACAATTTTTTATTAGACTTTACTTACCTCCATGTCGAATCCATTTCTTTGGAAACTGGAGGATTGAAACAAAAAATATATAAATTGGGTGATTAGTGTCTCATTAATAGCATAAATTTATTTCTTTTTCAACTTCAATTTTCTAGCGCATCTTTTAACTTTTAAGGTTTTATTGTTTCAGAAACTGCCTTATGACTTCATACTTTCTGTTTCACTGAAAGTACTAACTGCAATTTTATTTGTGAGCGCAGAATGTGATCGATAACATGTACAAAAGTGGAGGTAAACCCCGTGCCTGATAAATGCTTTTGGAGTTGGTGCCATGGCAAGTAGATAATTTAATTTCTGCATGCGTTTGTGCTTGCCTTTGTTCAATTGTTTCTTTTTGGTGACTATCTGTACATATAATTATGGTGAGACGGTAGATTACTGTAATTTATATGCCACACTCAATCGTAAAAGATACGCAGATTCAAAGTTTAAACCAATTGTTGGCTCGACATGTGACAACATTAGAACTTTTGTTAGGGAAGTTCTATTTCATCTCTTAGCAAAATTAACAATTGCAGCTGTTGTTATTTTACTTAAGAGATGTTTTCAAAGATTTATACAATAAACCGAAAAGTAACTGTTCGTGTTAATGTTTCTGGTTGATTGATTAGATTCTTATTAATTAATGAATTTTTTGAATTGAATAGCAACTCCCTTAAAAGATTATGAAAGAGGAAGGATTCTAAGTCCGATCATTCATTTTTATTGAATTACGCTTACAACTTTTTTTTTACGGGTTTTAAGACATTTTTCATACTGGAGATCATGTAGTTTTTAAAAACCATAGATTAACTCATTCCTATATAGTTTTTTTTTTCCGACGTTAGTACTCATTTCATTTGTGGGCTTTTCTTTTTCGTGGTCACACGGGTAAAGGAAATAAAGTATCTCATGTGACGCATTAAAGAGGGCACCCGACAAATCTATTACCCTAGTCTTGACATTGAAAGGTCAACTGGTTGATTCATTGACCGATCTACGATCCATCACTGCTGAACCTAACTGTACAGCTCAAAAGAAGGAAGGAGACACGGATGTATCATTTCTTCTTATTTTCATGCATATTCCTTTAAGTAAATTGAGATAGAGAGGGATGATTGGGTACATTTTTTAGAAGCAAACATGGATCCAAAAATGTAATGCTTCAAGAACGGTATGGGAACGTCTCTGTTCATTACAAATCAAAGTAATAAAATAGACCCATTTTTATTTCAATTTGTAAGAGTATGATATTTTCATTTTTCTGTAACTACTTGATAGAGCCTAGAGGTTGTTCGGAAGAAAGCCCGTGCAGTTGCTTATATCTTTGTAGGGGTGGCTATATATATTTGCTACTTTTCAAATTTGTGATGATGTTACCACTTCTATTATCATTAATGATATTAATAATATGACGTAACTTTTGTTGTGTCAAAAAGTCATATTATCTTTAATTTTTTTTAATCTTATGTGCTTATAATTTTTTTAAAATATTTTAGAGAATATTATAGAGTTTATATACTTCCTTCGCATATAAGCCAGAAAACATTCACATTTTTGTAGCCTTATGTAAATAAATAAATATAATTTATTTCACTCTATTAATAATCTTTAATTGATATAAATTTTATATTTCAACGACTCTTATTGTTATAGAATAAGTTACCATGAAATGCACATTTGAAAATATCCATATATTTTTATGAGATCAAAATATTTAATTGTGTTTAACTAATTTTTTAGTAATTCCATGAAAAATTCTTGATAAATGTAATTAGTTATATTTGTTATATATAATCAAGACCCAAGTAATATGTATTATAAAAAAATTTATGTATGTAAATGAAGAAATATATGTTGTAAAGAAGCAGGAGTGCGAGAGATACTCAAACTCATAAATATAAATAAAAAAACTTGTTCAAAAAAAATAGAATAAAAGAAGAAGAAAAAGACAAAAAAAAGAATACAATTGAATCTGTGAGAATCACACCCCGGACCCACAAATATGAGAAAAGTGATGCAAGAGAAACCAAAAGAAATTAGCTACACAAACATAAAGCACTTGTGAAAAATACAATCATGACCTTATGACCGCACAAAAATTACTTCAGGACATGTGAATCCGATCTATCAATTATTCAATACACAACTTTATTGAAGAAGATAAATACTCATTCTGCAAACTCCGAATAATTCACACAGCTGAGTGCAAACCAGAGCATGACTCTGTTTATGCCGACGTTAAATATTATATTGTGTATTGCTACCAAGCAAACCGTCTTGATACTTTGGATGAGGATGAACCATTTGAATGAATGAGAATTGCAGAAATAAAAGTGTACCTTGTTATTATAACATAAATAAATAAAATAATAAGTAATAGTAGTAGTATGTGATATAAGTTTGCTTGCACGTGAGAATTCCTAAACACTTTTTTTTTCTTAAAAGAAGAAAAAAAGAAATAACTGGAAGATATCAGATTTTATAAGAAGAGTGATTCTGGTTGTGTATAGATTAATGTTAATAAATAGTAATTAAAAAAAAATAAACAGAAAATGAAAGAATAATAAAATAAAATTCCCGCATGATATTCCGAATAGGACGCCACGTATTATGAGACAAATCGTGACCATCCACGTTTGTCTCGATATGAAAGATGAAAAGACATATGTACGGTCGAGATCTTATTTCCATTCCGAACGTGTGGTGTATCATCCATGAACAAGCTTGGTGTCACCCTACAAAAGCAAACGAAAACTCTTCAATCTCCACAATAACAGAAATTGGTATAATTTTGATTTCATAGCATGTCATGTGTAACTTCAAAGTCTGTTAGTAGAAGAAAGTTGTCAATGGATAAAAGTGTTGTTACCGATAATATAAAATCTAAACAAATTGAGCGACGTTACGACGATTATAGAAAAAAGAGAAAGCGTCCTTGTAAGACGGTGGTGGTTCCGACGATGGAATCATCAACAACCGGAGACACCGCCACGACATCACACGGTTTCATATCGGTGATTGGGAGGCGGAGGGTAATGGAGGATGCTATTAAAGTGAATCTCGGTTTCGTGACGGCGGAAGAGCAACCGTGTGGATACGATTTCTTTGCGGTTTACGACGGTCACGGTGGGATGACGGTGGCGAATGCTTGCCGTGATAGGATGCATTTGTTGTTAGCGGAGGAAGTGAAGGAGGAGTGTAGAGTTAATCATGGATTGGATTGGTGTAAGGCTATGCGTTCTTCTTTTATGAAGATGGATCGTGAAACTGGAGTCGGTGATGATGGAGATGGGAATACTGTTGGTTCTACGGCGGCGGTTGTGGTGGTTGGGAAGGAGGAGATTGTTGTGGCCAATTGTGGTGATTCTAGAGCCGTCTTGTGTCGTGGCGGTGTAGCTGTCCCACTTTCACGTGATCATAAGGTGATAATTAATTAATTAGTTACTTAACATGAGATTTTTATTTAGTTTTTTACAATTAAGCAACTAATTAAACTTCACAGTTGTTTAGTCATAGTTCAATTAACAAATGTTATGATCAGTGTGAGTTTTAAACAGTACTCTCACTGTGAGAATATGTGAGAAAATTAGATTTAAATGGAAAAATGTTTTATATTTGAATATATGATTTTGAAGAATTGTTATACTAAGTAATATCTTAATTGAAAAAATGATGATCAGCCAGATGTTCCGGATGAAAGAGAGAGGATTGAAGCAGCTGGTGGGAGAGTGATTGATTGGAATGGAAGTAGAATTTTAGGAGTACTTGCAACTTCGAGATCCATAGGGGATCATTGCATGAAGCCATATGTGATATCACAACCAGAGATAAACGTGTACGGAAGAACAAAATCAGATGAGTTTGTTGTGGTAGCAAGTGATGGTCTTTGGGATGTAGTATCAAACAATTTTGTTTGTGAAGTTGTGAGAAGTTGTCTCCAAGGTCACATGAAGAGAAATATGAAAGAAGATACAATTAAAAGTTATGCTGCTGAGGCTGCAGCAATATTAGCTGAATTGGCTATGGCTAAAGGAAGCAAAGATAATATTAGTGTTATAGTCATTCAACTCAACAATACTACCACTTGATCATTATTCTATTTTTTGTTTTCTTTCTCTACTCAAATTGTCTTGTATTAGATAAGATAGTTCACGTTTTTTAAATTTCTTAAAAAATTACTTTTTAAGTTTTTTTTTTTTATTGGATTTTCTGGTGGGCTGGCCATTTTTAAGAGGAGGAATCTTTTGGGTGGGTTAGTCATCACTTGTGATTCGTAAGATTGTTTCATTTTATGAAAAATTTCTTGTACAATGTCATGTTACATTTAAGCAATCAATAATTTAATATTTGAAGATACTTATTAGTATTTAAATAAAAGACACATTAGTTAGAGATTACAGTGTAAATTGAAAATATTAATTTGTCAATGTCAGGATCACATCACTAATTCAATGTGAAATTGTCGATGTCAAAAAAAAAATTGACCTTAAACAAAGAAGCTTAAGAAATGTTGTCGATTGTTTTTTAAACTAAGTCAAAAGCATAAGTCAAAAAGCATAAGTCAAAAGCACAAGTCAGAGAGTATTGACAAGTCAATAAGGAAATGAAGAGTTAGAAAAAGAAGTGTATGTTATTATTGTGTTTAGGTGGGTCACGTAAAAATAAATTGTAGAATTTTCTAGAGAGATTTTTCAAAAGAAATAGAATTTTCAAGAAAGATCTTTCAAAATAAAGAGAAGGAAAAAGAGGAGAAATTTTCAAAAGATATAGATTTTTGAAGAGAGATCTTTCGATGGAAAAGACGAAAAAAGAGGAGAAAGTGTAAATTTTAATTGAAAAATGTAAAACACTTTCTTAATATTTGTTTCAACTTAATTTTTTAAAATCTTTATATTGAGTGACGTTTCAACTTAAATTTTTATATTAAGTGACACTTTGGTGGTAGTGGTATAGGTATTAAAATTTATATAACTAAAATGTAACAATTAGATAATATAACTAATTAACTGTTATATTTAACTTATGTATAACCAATATATACAATAATCAGTAAAAAGTAAAGATGTAAGTTCTAATATTTAACTTATGTATAACTAATATATATAATAATAAGTAAAAAGTAAAGATGT
>JBBPBP010009780.1:1395276-1446454 GCA_037974735.1 Cicer chorassanicum
GTTATGAGAATTTTCTCAAAAATATTAGTAGTTATACCAAACTTATTAAAAAAATAAGTTTCACATAATAACTTAGATATTATTGTTAGATATTTTAACATAATTAAATATATATATATATATATATATTTTTTTTTTTAAACAATATTCTCGTCATTTTAAGTATTTTTTTAAAAATTTATTATTAAAAAATGTTGTAACAAAAAATACTTATTTTTCTTAAAAAAAACTATGAAAAATACTTCATTTATCATTTAATTTTTTTAAAAAAATAGTTATAAAATAAAATACTTGAAAAATTATTTTTCTTAAAAAAAAACTAGGAGAAACGGATAAATAGATTGGCCCATCTTATTTTAAAAAAAATGTCGACCCTGTAACAAAAAGAGTAATTTTGACGGGAAATTGGGCTTATTTTCTTGGGTAGGTTAAAAGATAAGATGACACGTGTTGAAAGGAGAGAGTATATAACATCCAACATGTGTGGGGACGGAAAAAGAGTGCCGCGCCGCGATTTATTGTGAGCCGTATACTGCCACCTGTCACTTTATTAAGTACTGTATCTTAATTTCATATGCTGCCAAAATATACCTTTTTCATAGTCAAATAATAACACGTTCCAGAAAATACTTCCACGCGTTATCAATTTATTCGTACTCAATTAATTGTTAGTATTATGTCTCCTGCTTCTCCACCCATTCACTGTTGATACTTCACTGTCATTCTCACGCTTTTACATTTTTGCCCTCCTCTCAATATTCCATAATACTACTACTAATTTTTATAGTCATTATAAGTATTCTGATTGGAAAACAGAGGGTTAATATAACTTTGAAAAAATTATTAGAATCCAAAAAACATACTAATTTGAAAAGCAAGAGCAAAATTGTTGAAAATAGTTTGATGAGACTCTTGAATGAGAGTTGTATATATATTTTCAACTAAAAAATCTTATAAAATCGATTATAGCAATGAGTCCATCAAAATTCATATATTTTTGAATCCTAAGAGACAATTTTTTAGTTGTGAAAACTTCAATGGCATACCATCAAATTTTGTTGTCATTTTTAAAAAATCTTAGAAATCTCAATTGAATACCTAATAAATGTTTGTAATTTTTTAAAATCTTAGTAGAACACCAAAGGTTTTTTTTAATCAAAAAGTCTTTTAAATTCTCTAAAAAATCCATTTTAATACACCCCTTAAATATAAAAGATAATAAGGTCACTAAAAATTGATATAATTGATCTAAAATTTAGATCAAATATATTTATTTTTGTTGATTTATTTTCTTTTATATTTATATCTAATGGAAATAAACACATCACATGAGACACTTTTATAACAAAAGCATAAGATGAATGAATCTTAAACATTAATCAAATTATAAATAATTATAATTAAAACAAAAAATAATGTGATTTTCTTAAATTATAGACACTTTCAATCATCACTATTCATATATATAATTATAATTAAATGGTCAAAATTTAATTGATCGACCTAGAAGGGTTTTGATCCGTTGACTGAGTGTGTGTTTGTATCTCATCTCAAGTTGTTAGGTAGAGTGGGTCACATGGGTGTATAGAAATGGAAACTATAGAGAATGCCTTTTGGCCTTCGATATGGTGAGATTTAGATCTTAGATGTGTGGTTTCATGACACGAGTATTGTCCTCCACATTCACAGAAATAAAAAAGGCCTACCACTTCCCATACCTTTTCAAATCTACCTTTACGTCTTTAATATACCATACTCATTGATTGGTGACTATTGCCCACTTTCTTGATGGGTAGTAAAGGTCCTATTCTTTTTTAATTGTTTAGGTTTTTCACTTCTCTTCATAGTGATAAATCATAATAATTTGTAGTCTTTTCTCTCAATTCAATTATATTATATGTGTGTTTGATTTTATGATTGAAATTGACAAAATTATGTTGTACTATTATTATGTTTTTACAAAATTATGAACCAACGTTGAACCATTCAATTATTTACATGAATAAGAGAAAAAAATTAGAATTAAAAAAATGAATTTAATAAACAAATATATAAATATCTTGTTACTATTTAATTTGAAAATTTTATTCATAGTCTGAAAAGAAATCTAATCATGTGTAAATTGTTGAAAACATACACATTTTGTCCCTATATAGATGGTTTCCTTTTCCTTTGGACGTGACTCTAAAGTCCTTGTCCCACATGGAAGCTTTTCAATTAGCCCCTTCTTATATTTTCAAACAAAATCATTCTCCCATATGTAACCTTTTTAATCAGTCCTTTCTTATCTTTTGAAAGTATATTTCTATTTCGATAAATAATTTATTTAACGGGGTATAACATAAGCGCTTAAAGCGTAATTGTTTATATAAAATTTATTTTTATTATAAAGTTAAACTGTATTTATATAATATATAAGTTGTTTTCTTAAATTATCATTAATTATTTAAAAAAATTAATAGAAAATAATTTATAAAAATATCATAAATTATTTCTATAAATTTCCTAAAACAGACTCACATATATTTATCACAATAGATAAACCGAAATAAATTAATCAGACTAACCATTAACCAACTTCATGGATGGTAATTGGGTAAACATCTCTTTGATGTGTTTGCAAAGCAGTTAAACCTGCTTGAAATATATATATTAATTTGGAAATATATTATTTAATTGTTTTCTTCTACCTTTTATTTTTTGAGTGAGTGTGATTAAATGATGTTCCCACACAATACTTTCTCTGATTTGCTACTAAAATTTGTCTTTATTTCTACATTTGAATGTTTGAGGTACTAATTTTCTTCTTTAATTTTTATGATAATTCTATCTTTTGTAGTAATTTTCATGAGTAATGTTATTGAAATACAAAATTTAATACAAAATAAAATATAAATACAATATTGTATAAAAGACAATGGATTACATGTTTGGTTTTTTATAAAATGTTAAAGTATGTATTTGAGTCTCATTTTGTGTTCCAATAACATTATTATTGTATCATTTTTCATCTTTTTTTTATTAAATATGATTTTAGTTTAAGTTTTATCAATTGAGTTTGAAACTGCGAATATCATCTCTCAATCTGCAAATGAACATAAGGAACACGTCATAGATTCCTTCAAGAGAGTAGTATTAGTACTAGATCGACCAATGCATTCTAAGATTGTTCCTTTTTACTCTAGTTTTCATCACGTCAACTTCGACATTGCCTTTGACCCCCACAACAATAAGGTATTTGCCAAAATATATTTCCTTTTAGAAATCAAGAACTGCATCAGACACTCTAATTCAATTTTTTGCGTCGATTTCATCTTCATCACAGTAGATCTAGTGTGTATTTCATGCTCCGAGTTTGAGAAGTTGTTTTCAATAACAATTGTGTTGTCATCGGAGAAGATGATTAGAGATGATGATCTAGTCACAAAAATGTGTCCACAACACTCACTCTATGTTTTCGACCTCGGAGGCAATCAACATCATTTGTCATTGAGCATGTTCTGTAGCAACAACTTCAAATGTTACTCTTTCAACATTCTTTATTCCTTTAGTGCCACGATCTTTTTAGTTGTTTGCAATGTTATATTGTAATTTTGTTGCATTACAATTGTATTTTTAGATTACATTTCTCTAAATGTTTGAACATTTGTAATCCAAACTCATATTGACAAATTTACCAATTATGAGTTTGAGGGGGATTGTTAACAACAACAATAGTTAGTTACAATTAGTTAAAATTAGAGTTAGTTAGAATAGTTAGGTAGTTACAATTAGAATTAGTTACAATCTTAGTCATCACTAACCAATATAAATAGAAGTATCATTGTATTCTTTTTTATCGAATATAATTTCATTTTAAGTTTTTTTAATTGATCTTTGAAATTATGACTTTTCTTTTTTCTCTCAAATTCTTATATTTATGATAATTACCACTCAATTTTTATACCAACTTATTGTTGAAGTGTTTGCATGTGTTACTCAATCATTACATAAACAAAAAATTGTCTTATCAATCTACCAATACGACCATCTTTCTTGATTCCCTTCCCATCAAATATATTATTGTATTAGATTCGAGTAATTGAAATGTTATTTTATAGTTGGCACCTATCATTGTAATTACCAGCTCCACCATGTGGTTTCCTACTTAGAGCAACTATTACTTGCACAAATATATTATTGATTTTTTTTTCTTTTTGCGGAAAAATATTTTGTGAATGTTGACCAATTCTCACTTATAATGTGTACGACAACAAATTGTTTAAAGTATCACAATCACATTCAATGCTATGTTTCTATCTCAACAAATAGTTGGCAAAGTTATGGCTCTGAATTAGGAAAAGTCAACAGAAAAAGCTTATATTTATCTTTTATCAACGCTTATCTTCGAATGAATACGTTTTGAGTCACAATTCCGAAAGGAATTTTTTTTTTTGGAGTCCCGTAAAAGGGAAGCGTGAGCAAATGAAAAATATACAAAAAAAAAGAAAAAACACAGCATCACTATCACCACCTTGCATGTTTAGTAAATTACCTTGCATGTTTAGTAAATTTTAAACTTGGTTACGGTATTTAGCTTTAGTTAATTTCTTCGTCTTTTAGGTTTTAGCTGAAAAATCAAGTGAAAAAATATTAATACAAGAGGATGTGTAGGTTAGAGAATGCATTGTTAATACTCTTTTAATACAATACACAATAATGTGAAAAAATTATTTGTAACTCTTATGAAATAATTTATTTATTTTTTCTCCCATGCCTTCATGTACATTTCTTATAATACCAACGTAAGTGTTTATTTGAGAGTTTAATAGGTGAGAGAATGAGAGGATTTTTGAAAAAAGGAAACAAGAAGTTGAAGGAAGAGAGGATTTTAGAAGACAAACCTTTGGAGAATATGTTTTTCTTCGTTATACAAAATATTTTTTATTTTGGAAACTAAAAAAATATAATAGAAAAAGGTTTTGAAAGATTTAAGTAAATTATTAAAATTATTGCCAAGTTATAATACTTTAAAAATTAAAAATATATTCATTATACACATACTTATTTTTGAGTTATTTTGGAAAGTGTCATGGGAAAAACATCTCTCTATTCATTCAAGCATTCTATTTTTTAATATTAAAATACAACTCTTATATTTACATGTCATACTCTTCATACATCTATTCAAGTGTTCATTTGCTCTTTACTCTATATCTTTAACACATTATTTATATATTTTATCTATTACATCACTCCCTCTATTTTTATTTCTAAAGGCTGTAGAATGAATGTATAAAAATACACTAAATTTTTATCATTAATATACAACAATAGTACATATACACTCGGCAATATTCAAATACATTTAAATTTAAATAAAAATATATGTTGTTAAAATTATAATTATATTATTGTCATAAAAGAACAAATATACCCCACTAAAAAATAGATTAAAGAGTTGTAATAATAAGCAGTTGAATTATAGAAAATTGTAAAAAGATTTCAATCATTTCATTATGACGAATTGAAATCCTATATAAATTTCTTGAAACTTACCTAAAATATGATGATTCTTGTGATCTTGTTAGTGAAATTCTATTTAAAAAATTAAAAATCAATAGAGAAATTGTAACAATGTAATCAAAATCAAGTTATATAATATTGAATCGTTTAATGACATTTAGCTATGTTCTTAATGCATACAAATCATATAGAAAATAGATTAAACAATATCCCTTTGATTTCTATTGAAAATGATTTTTCAACATCTTGATTATGAAAAAATCATTAATAATTTGACAACAAAAAATGAAAGGAGAAATAATAATTGAATAGTTATAAATACACCATTTTATTTGTTAATCTCAAACCCGACTCTACTACAAGAATGTCCACCACACATTTTTTTTTTTTTAATTTTCTCCACAAAGAGGGTACCTATATAATATCTACTTTCATTATTTAAGATGTAACTGTTGTGGATGGTCTAATGGTACGAAAGAAACGCGTTAATAGGACAGAAAAAGAACTTTTCACGGGTACGTTCTGAGGGGTAACACTATTCCAATGTTCCATATCACTGCAATAAATTGTAAAAGTAGGCTTTTCCTTTTTCATGATGCATTGCTGAAAGGCAAGACATGGACCCTTTATGGACCACGCGTAAAGTCAAATCTTAACCCCAAAATATAACAAGCAATTAAAATTCTACTGGCTTTTCTTTTCAATATATAAATTAAATTCTTTTTGACTAAGACCTAGTTAAATTCTTTGTAGCTTTAATTAAGGATTTAGTAGTTAATCTTTTAATCTTGAGATTAAAAGTCTTCCGTCACTTATTATGGCTTTTTCTAACTGGAATCAATTTTATTTCCAAAATAATTAATAAAGAATACTAGTGCTAAACATGTAAAACCTTTGAATTAGTTAAACCTTAAATTAAATATTAGTATTAGATATTTAACAAAACCTAAGGATAGTGAGGTCCTTTTAGTCATTTGGACCAAGCTACACAAACATTTAAAATGTTTTTCAGTTGTATGTAAATATAGAGAAGATTCATCTTCGAATTTTTTATTAAAAAAAAACCTTCAAATAAATTATCGATTTAGTATTTACATTTTTATTTTCTATTTAATTTAATCTCTAAAATATATAAATACAATAAATAGTTCTTTTATTTTTCCAAAAATATTTAAGTAGTTCATAAAGTAAATAAAATTTATCAATTTAATGCATTTTAAATTTTTCGACAAAAATTATACTTTGTAAGTTTTATTACTATGCTTTTGTCAGAATTCACGTCATCTAAACACGTCGTTTTACTATTAAAATATTGATGATTAATATGACATATTTCCATGTATATTAGAAACTAAATTGATAAATGTCATATATTCTAAGAATAATTAATTATTTTTATATATTTTAAAAATTAAATTAAAAACTAGTGATACTTTAAAAATTAAATATATGGTTTATTGATCCCTTGTCCGATAAGTAGGAAAGCGCTTGTTGTTGCTATAAATAAATGCAACCGAGCTATGCTAAGAGTTGCAGCATACAATCCATAACATTTTCTAACCCCAAAAAACCCATACCAATCTTTTTCTTTCTCAACTTCTTCTTCTCTAGTCTTTCCTTTCCTTAACCTCTCTCCATATTTTTTCTTCACAAAAACCCACACCCTGATTGGTTCATCTAAACATTTTTTTTTTCAGTATCACTTCCTTCTAAACTTCACAACCCCATTTTTTTTTCTTCCTTTGAATAGGAAAAAGGTCCAATTTTTTATTCTGCAACCTTCTTCCTATACCAATTTTCTCACCCAAAAATAAAGGAAACTAATTTTTCTTACAAAAAAAAAACATGAACGGAATGCAAAACAGAAATACACATCATGAATTCCAAGAAAGTAGCGATATTGGTTCATGTTTATCAAATCTAATATTATCAAGTGGAACAAACACACTAGACTCAATTTTCTCTGATATTCCTTCATCAACAAACACAAACTACTTACAACCCTTTGGTTCTTCAACTTTTCAGCCATTAGGTTCCTCTGTTTACCTTCGCCAAAGAGATATCCTTCAAAAATTCTACGAAGAAACTCGATTAAACAACTCTTTCGTTCCATCTTCCTTTACAATTCCATCACTAAACACTTCTTTATACACAACGAATTCGTTCACTTCTTTGGTGAACCCTTGTAAGAAAAAACAGTACAGAGGAGTGAGACAGAGACATTGGGGAAAATGGGTCGCTGAAATTAGACTTCCTCAGAATAGAATGAGAGTTTGGCTTGGAACTTACGAAACTGCAGAAGCGGCAGCTTATGCTTATGATCGTGCTGCTTATAAGCTTCGTGGTGAATATGCTCGTTTGAATTTTCCTAATTTGAAGGATCCAACTAAGTTGGGTTTTGGAGATTCTAATAGATTGAATGCTTTGAAGAGTTCTGTTGATGCTAAAATTCAAGCTATTTGTCAAAAGGTGAAAAGGGAAAAAGCTAAAAAGATTGCTGCAAAGAAGCTTAAAAAGAATTTTGTTGGTTGTGATGGAAAGAGTGATCTGAAGTTAGAGAAGATTAATAACTCATCTTCTTGTTCTTCTTCGTCTTCGATTTTTGATCAAGATTGGGCGAATGATTTGTTCTCGCCGAGTGTTTCGGAGGATGGTGTTTGGATAGGGAACAATTCACCGAATTCTGTTTCGACAATGGTGACAGAGGAAACAGAGTTCGAAGGTTGTTCTTTGGCAAAAATGCCATCTTTTGATTTTGATTTGATTTGGGAAGGTTTGCCTGTTTAGAAAGAAGAAAAAAAGATAATCAAGTTTTTTACTTGCATTAGTAGTTTGTTGTTGTTACTTTTTCGGTGACAACTCTAGCTAGTAGTGTAATTGTAAATGAAAATTAGTGTTGATTTTATGTTTTTTTATTAGTGGGTGTGTTATGTGTATTCTGGTGTAGTTGATATGTGAGAGGGTTATTTTGGATTTTGAAAGTAGGAATGTTATGGCTGTCAATTCAGCTTTGCTTTTTTTACTCAAGGCTTCAGGATTTTTTTCCTATGGCAGTTGATGTGATAAATTATATATGTCTTGTTGGTTATAAATTTTTGTCTATTTAATAGCAGCATCTTTTGTCTACAACCGTGTTATTCTAATATTTCCTATCTATAATTAATAGTACAATCCTGATTCTGGTTTGGATCTAATTAGAAATAAATTTAGTCTATTTTATCATACTTTTCTATACTTCATGTCCTTAATTTGGAACTCTAATTTAAGTGAAGGTACTCTTTATGATTTATTTAATATGAATAAACAATGCTTAAACAATCACCATCACAATTAGCATTTTTTGGTACTTTTTTTCTTTGGAGTTGAGGGGACTGTTTTTGAAAAAAGTTTTGGTATTTGTTATGACGTTTCTAAGGAAGTGAACTAAGATAAGAGGTCATGCCCTGGTCTCTATACAGTGTACCAATTTTACACGAAACCAACTAGTACTGCAGAAGAAATTAAGTTAGGGACGTAAATACATTGAGGCCGGTTGAATTGTACCGTTCAATGGGTCCTGTTATTAAAATAATGTACTTCAATTGCAGACAAAAAAAGTGTTTTTTTAACTGGCTCGTGGACCACTTTAGCTATAAGACAAAGCTTATGGGAAATGAAAATATTTGATAGATACCCATACCCACCTAGTAGACATCTTGATAGAGAGTAATATGATACATGAAATATGAAGGTGATGTAATAGGAAGAGAGATAGAAAGAAAATAAGGTGTTGAATGAATATTTTGAATGAACATTACTCTTGCACAAATCTGCAAAGTAGAACCTTGATTCCAAATAATTCTCATAACTTGTCCATCTAAAAGTTATATAAGGAAAAAATCAACATTTCAATGCTGATACCTTCCTTTCACACTAAGAAAACAGGTTTCGATCGGGAAGAGACTGTAACTATTTTTGCTGAAATATGTCAGATCAATCATATGCAAATTATGACAAATTTCATCATTAACTTAACCTGTACACTTTCACCCTTTCACTGGTTCCAATGGCTTTCTATTTATAAACGAAAAATACTACACTTAAAAAAGTTACAATTCAATTACACACATTTTGTTACTGATGGCTTTCACTTATATGCCTCTAAGCAACAGGACACCCCATTGGAATAGAATTCAAAGAACTATATGGCCAACAGATTATTTAACCGCTACAATCTGGCATGCATTTGAATATGTATTACTATAATCAAATTAGCAGCATAAACAACAATAGGAAATCATGCAAAAGAAACAAAGAAGTGTCATACAGTACTTTGTATGTCGTTAAAACCAATTTCCATAACCTTTTTATAGTCTATAAGTTTTCTAGCTGGCCAGAAAATTCACACATTTACAATAACAACTACCAAGCCTTTTTCTACTAAGTAGAGTCGGCTACATAGATGAAACGACATCAGAGCATTTTATCATATAACATATCTCGTTCCAACTAAAATTAACACATTGCTAAAGATCGGCAATGATCCATAAGGCAAGAATGATGATCTGAAAAACCTGATGGTGTTTTCAAATTAAGTTTGATTCCATTCCACCATAAGGCAAGGTACAAAAATGACTTGTACTGAATGCCATGTTGTAATTGCAGATTTGCAGTTAGCATTAGAGTATAATGAAAATTCCCTATTCCTCAGCTGAAAATATTGAACAATCATCATAAGCATGGATAATAAATACTTACTTTACTTTCTTAAATATTATAGTCAGACTAAGAAAATGATTAATTCAAAAATATAGTTATGAGTGTATGTTAGGATTAGAAACCTAGAAAAATTGAAATGAAAAATTGATTGAAAGAATCAAAAGAAAATAACAATATAAAGTTGAGTACTGGAAGTAGTAAAGAAATCTCTCCTCTAACGAGCTATTTGTCTCTGTAGCATCGAACCAACACAAAACTAAAACTGACACTTTGCTTACATTCGATTAATTCATTTTCTCAAATTACTATTGATGTCAACGTGTCAGTGTCATGTCTGTGTCATTATCTGAGTTTCATAGACTATTGCTCTGTTCACTCAAATGTTTAAAAATGTAAAAAATCCTCGTCTACACTTTCATCCTTCTAATTGTAACTAATTAATTCCTTCTACACACCAATTAACTACTCTAACTATTCCTCACTTATATCTCCTCCTCTTTTGTTCTAACAATAGTTATAGTATGGAGTATGGACTAATTGCTAAGAACCTAAATGGGAAATTGATATAAAGAATCAAAAGAAAACAACAATTTTGTTGAATGCTCAAGAATAAGAGATATATCTGTATTCCAATATCCTGATGATACGGTTGACATTGTGGTATATAGGATCAAAATTTTCAGATAAATAATAAATCTGAATCAATATCTATACCTCCGGCGAGTATAATTCTCTTGCCGTTGCCGTGGTATTTGTGGTCATAACGAGCCGTTTCATTCTGAATTTGTCGCGCCATTTGTATACATGAGAAGAAGAGGGCGTCGATGATTTGATGAGTAATGGACTAATGGCCCTTTTTCAAAATTGGAAATGGGCCTATGAATGTCTAAAATTGGTTTCTACCAGCACTCGCCTTTTTCTCTAATTCACCACTTCTCCTTTTCTTTTTACAAATTTGTCTAGCGTGTTATTTTCTCATTTTACCATTATTACCATAGTTAACACATTTAAATATTAATCAAAATATTAATTTTGTAAATGAAGAAAGAAAACGTGAAGGGGTGTGTTAGAGACACGCTAGACAAATTTCCTTATAAACTTGTGGAAAATTGATGATTATCAGACAACTCAATTTCGATAGTACACTAAATGTTTGATTTGGTCAAAAAAAAAAACGGATAACTTGCTAAAACAAGGGTTGCCCCAAGGTTTAGGACACAAGGTTGGCCCAAGATTTTAGAACTCAAAATTTTGAGTAAAAAAAAAAAATCTCACAAAAGTTTAATTTAATTATGAATGTATGATACGATATATTAGTTATAAATGTTCACATAGTTTAATTGTTCAAGATAAATGTCTCATATCTATCTTGACTGAATTTAGATGCAGCAAAATTTGATTCATTTTTATTTTTTTTATAAGTATCATATTAAATAATAAAGTTTCAGTATAATATTTGTTTTAGAATTCTAAACGTGTTGGATGGGCCATGCTAGGTAACAAGCGAATTTCAAATTTCAATTATGTCTGGACGCTATAAGTAGTACATTTTTCTTCAAATTATACTTCCCCGTGATATAGTTGAAATTGTGCAAAGACGTTTGAAATGTTGGAACGCGATATTGAATCACGATGCTCATTTTTCTCCCCTTTTAGCGTGTGTGTTTTCCATCTAGCCTCTTAACAAAATTCATCCGTGAAAGTATGAACGAGCATTGCAAGTGCAAACAAGAATTCAATATAAAGCAGTGTAAATCAATGTCTGTAGACAGAAAGAAAAATCTAGTTTAATTAGCATGCATATCCAACCCTCAATTTGCAAGGCATTAAAAAAAAAGACATACATACATGTTTAATTTCTACATCAAATGGAGATAACATACGTGATTAAAAAACACAAGGAAAAAAAAAATGAAATCAAAAGTGGTTCAATATCGTCTAACACTATAGTATGTAATTTTAGATTTCTGTATATTGCATGAAACTTTCTAGATGCCATTCAAAAATTTGCGAATCCTTTTGACCAACGTTGACCCATTGTCCTTAATCTGACGCTCAGTTTGCTCTTGGCGACGTTGGTTGTAACGGTTATAAATCCTCCTCAACAACTCACTCTTCTCCTCCATCACCTTACTACGTTCGCGCGTGAACATCGGTTCATTAATTTCCCCAAACCTCATCCAATCATCCAGAATCTCACGCGCTCCCACACGCGCTCCCACACGCGCCACACGATCAAAGTCCTTAATGTTGTCGTCGATGTTCGTTATCACTACATCGTTGGTTCGGCGGGGGAGGTGGCGGTTATTCCACGGCTTGTAATTTTGAGTATGGTGGCAGCGGTGGTGGACGGGGCGGCTGGGAAATAACGGTGAAGGACGGCGTGGAATAATACGTGAACGGTCTCTTGGATCAAAACGGAAAACTGTGAAAGGAAGAGGTTTTGATGTTTCCAATGATTCTGTTTTTGTTTTTGTTGTTGGGTTGTCGAATTTGGAGTTGTGAGCGGTGGTTTGTTGAGGTTGGTATTGGATTAGAGTTTGAGGTTCGGGTAGATTATCGCTTGGGAGGAAAATGGCGTTGTCGTCAAGAGGATTTTTTACGGAGGTAGGAAATGAGTCAATGTTGTTGACATTATTAATTTGGGATGGATCGAAGGGGGTGCGGGTAGATGTTGAGAGGGTGCATAAAATTGAAACCAAGAATGCGATAATGAGACAGGGGGAAGCAATGTTTCTGGCCATGGTGTGATTTTTTATTATGGAAATGGAATTGATTCGAGGGTGTGGTGATTATAATGTGCATATAGAGTTACAAATTAATAGAGAAGAGTAGGAAAGATGGATGGAGAAATTGAGGCAACAACGGGTTACTGGGAAAACCGACCACGTGACTGGAGCCCAAACACTCAACATGTGAGTGGCTAGGTCTTTTTGGAAAAATGGATCAGCTCTCGGTTGTTTTACGCAATTTTAGACATCAATGATATAGTTTAATCTTGATCGAACAATCTATATATAAAATATGATTTTATTTTTATTTTATAATTCATGAAATATCGAATTGACACTAATGTATAATAGTGTGATAGCGTCTATTTACTGAGAGCTACAAATGGTGATCCAAATACACCCATTTAAATTATAGGCTAAATCGATCCATTAGTAACAAATTTCTCTTTTAAATTTTTTGTAAAAAGTTTTTTTAATTCTGTAAAAGCATTTATGTGATTAACTTTTTAAATAAATTTTGTTAAAAAAAACTTACATGTAGTTCAAGGATCCAAAATAGAATATCAAATTTGATGTTTAACATAATTCAAACCAAAAAACTAATCATTAAAAAAATTCAAAATAGAACATTACAAAATATATTATAACTTCAAACATAAACATACTTAAACTTTGTTGATGGTTTAGATGTTTCAACCCCTTGAATACAACAAAGTTCTATTTGTAGTAGATGATTGAGATTGCACATACACTTTTTTGTAATGAAATGTGACCTTCTTTTGCTTGGTATTGTGGGCATGCGAGGCTTGCTTTTGTAAGATTAGTTGGTAATAGATCTGTACCGAACACAACCCTTGAACGGTAATGCCGAAGGGTACATGCTTTCTAAGTTTCTAAGTGACCAAGTAGCCAAACTTTAGGTACTAAACACAACTTTCAAGCGTGAAGGTAGAAACAATGCATGCACTTTGATTGACCTAGTAGCCAAAACATTTGGTATCGAACAAAAATGACCAAGAAAGTTAAGAAAAATGGACATATAACTAACCGATCTCAATACTAACAACCTATATAATATATGTTGCTCTTTTTAAATATATTAGGTATAACAAGCATTATCCACTCTTTCCAAGAACTCTGGAGTAGTTTCTCTTTGATGGAAGCAACTTCAGAAGTTCTTGAGGGAGACTGAACAATGAATGCTACCAGCTATCAAGCCATATAAAAGCAAGCAATATTGCATTGTTAATGGACCCATAATTAAGGACCGTTCAAAATAAATGCAGAATCAAACCAAACCAAAATTAATCGAATAATTTACGAACCGAACCAATTTTGAACACATGATTCATTAACTATGGAAAAATGTGGAAACCATTGACCTTCTTGTGTGGGGTCTCCATATCTTGGCACTTGATTTTAGTGGCAGCATCAGAATCCTCTGCATTCAAAATATGATTCTAATTATAGACCAAAACTGTTCAACTAATATTCTATTTATAATTCAGATGAATAAAACGTTGATTTATTGTATTGTATTAATGTATTATACTACTATACTATAAGTCTTGTTTCATGCTAAATATAGATCACATGATTTCAAATGGAATTGAGCATCCTTTGTACAGAATAACATTTAATTAGATAGGATGGCATTTGGCAACCTAAAAGATGGCAACGCAGAATAAAGACATCTCAACGTTATCTTTAATCAAATGAATGAGTGGTAATGCAAATTTATATTCTATTTGACATTCCATTCCTTTCATGTCTTATCCTTATTTTCCAAAATTTATCTTTTTATATATGCAACTCGTCTCTCAATAATAACACTAAGTAGGACTCACGATCCACTAAAATGGTCACTAAAAGAATAGTAATAATAATTTTGTTAATAATTTGTATTCATTTCGTAAAAAAAACTAATTTGTATTATTTTTTAAAATAATTTTTCAGGAGATAGAATTAATTTATCATCCCGTTACAACATTTATTTTAATTTAAAAATGTTACAATACTTAGAGTCATTTTAGTAATAAATAATATATCCTTCACATAACTTTATATAATGTTTTGGTTGTTAATCATATATCATTTAGTCTCTAAACACATCCACCATAATATTTTCATCTTTGCTATGCTTATTTCAATTTTGTGTTAGTTTTTTACCGACCAATATTTTGTCTCATACAACATCGTGAATTATTGTCCACCATACTACACTTGACAAAGTGGAAAAATCTTTGTAGGAATTAGATATTTGGATCTGCCACGGTCCACCTTGCGAGGTAGCTAGATAGTTACGTACTTCTTTCCCACCTAATTTATTTAGGATAGTGGTACCTCAAATTGCTATACCCTTCTTCAGTTTTTTCTACTATTTGTAATCGTTGAGAAAGAGTAATGTTATTGAAAAAATAAAATTTGACATAAAATGAGATATAAATACAATATTTTGATATTTTATAAAAAATAAAATATAACTCTTATTGTATTTTATATAGTAAATATTTGTATTTTATTTTGTATTTTAATATAATTACTTTTCTGAAATCATTAATTTAGCATGTGCATGACAAAGAATTAAACTAAATTAAAAATATTAATGTTAACAAAATGAATCATTAAAGAAGAAGAGAGAAAGAGGAGTAACAAAAGTAGTTATGGACCCCATTTAAATAACAAGATTACCGAGGATTACAAAGATTAAAAACTAGACTAATAATTTAGAAATATAAAAGGCACAGCAACGAAAACCCAATAGAATATAATTATCTAACAATTAATCTATTGTTTGTTGGCTTAAAAAATAAAAAAGACAAAACTAGCTAGTAAAACACAAACTCTTTTTATATAGCTAATGTGAGGAATAGAAGTGGCACATTGAGTGAGAGGTTTAATACAAATTAATAATTCTGAAAAAACCATCACAAAATTTATATAGTATATACCACGAAAACAAACAAAATCATGAGTCTTTAATTTGATTTTCGTTCACTTCTTTTGGCAGAAAACGCGTCAGCGTGTCTCATAATCCAAAATCTCTCTATTTCTTCTGCTTTACGACCTGGAATACGACCTGCTATCAAATTCCACCTGTTGCAATGTGTACTTTATATAAATAAATTCTTTCAACAAAAATATAGTTTATATAGAAATCAATAAAAATTTCCATATGCCTATTTTTAGTCTCGCTAACTTGGTAATTAGTATAGTAAAACATTATTGTAAAAGTGTTTAGCAATTAATTAGACTTATAACCTTAATAAAGTAAATCAATTGCACGTCAATCGGGTTTAATGTTTCCTTCAAATTGAAATTACTAACAAATAAAATATTCTGTTTTCTTATGAAAAGAAGTTGTAATTAGATTGTTAAGAAAGATTTGCACTTTTTCACATAACTTAAGAAATTAAGAATTTTGTAATTAAAAAATAGAATATTTATGCTTAATTAATTACCTATCTCCAACTAAGCCGTACATCCTGCGAATGAGATCCTCCTCTTGCTCGCTCATCTCTATGAATTCCCACTCAATGCTACTCACCTCTGCACCCATTAATATTTATCAAATATTTCAAAACAAATTAAAATATAAACAAAAAATAATAATTAAAAAGCGGATATATAATTTAAAATTTTGTTTATATTTTATTACATAGCGGTAACAAACAAATATTAAATACTACATAAGCTAGGCATGTGTTGAGTTATATATATTAATTCACTATAATCATACACGCACTTATATAACCCCTTAATTGGCACCCGAATAAACTAGAAAGCAGAAGCTGAAAGTTGATAATTAAAAGAGAAAAGTTATAATGAGAAAAAGAGAAGAAATAAAGAAAATGGTGGCATGGGGTAAGATTAAAAACCTTGAGAGGTTATATTTGTGTTTGGGGAGATCTTCTTGGCTTTACTTTGGGAACGTTCTTCCATATTAAACTACCTGCTATGGTGGTTATTGAAACAAACGTTGAAATTTGATTGAATAATGATGCAGCGGAAACATGGGCAAATTTATATGTGTATATATAGCTCTACTCCGTCGGTCAGTCAAACTATTTTTCGTTTTCATTTACCTTCTAGATGAAATATTTGTACAACAACTTCGCTCCTTCGCACTTTATTTAATTTTTCATTTCTCAATTCATATCTCATTTGGTTTCCGTCAATTCTCTCTATTTATCTTAATTATATATATTTTTTATTTAAAAAAATTCAAAAATTTACATTATAAATATCTTACATATAAAGTTTTACATAAACATAACATTATTTTATATGATTTTTAGATACATTAAAATTGAATGTATTTTTGTCGAACACTGTTAATTTTTATGAATTTCAATAACATATTAAATAATTTAAAATTTATGAAGAATTTTATATGATTGATTTATGTGATATACACTTTCGATCCAAAAAAATTAAATGAAATAGAGAAGATTAACTAAAATCGACGAAAATAATATTGAATCGAGATTAAATGGTATAAAATTTAATGCAAATTTTAAAAAATATATATTAAATTTAAAATTTGAAATATTCAATCTCAATCTTAGTGCTCCGGATGTTGTGATTGATTGCGACCATTTGCTGTGAACAAATCGACCCTAACTATTACATGATTAATGCGCTTATGCTGAGAGGATATGTTGGCTACAAAAACAAACTTAAAGTAACAAACACAGACCAAATTTGGAGTGAAGAAGTGAAATCAATGCGATTGATTCTTGAATCGCAAGACAGAGGAGTAAAAAAAATTGCACACTTCAATTTCTTGTTTATAAGAATCTCTTCTTGAATCAATGCCACATTTTGTTGATGAGAACCTTTTCTTGAATTCATTTTCATACAACCACTAGTATGTATATATGATATTGTTGACGGTGACATGGCAACAAATTTGTGCCTTCATGACAAAGGATGTTGGAAGCATAAACACGATATCGCTGTAATATTGTGTTCAAATCATAGGATCAAAGAGAAGATTCATCTCAAAGAAATGATAAGCTTAAAAATTTGATAGCGAGAAAAACTTTTTATTATTAATTTTACATGATAAAATATAATAAATTAGTATATTAATAAACTAACTACTTAGCTATTTGTTAACAACAACGGACTAATCTTAAGGCAGATGTAAATATCTCCTAGCTAGGCAAGTGGTTCATCAATCAATACTTCTAATAGTTTAGTCACTTATCTACTTCATCCGTTCTTTTTTAATTTTAATGTTTTAGTGTTTTACGCATATAAGGCATCAATAAGGTTTTTTACTTTTAAAGTTATTATTATTTTTTTATATATATATAATATCTTAATCATTTACTATTTCATCTTATGTATTCTTTATATAAACAAAAATGATAATTGAAAATTTGATGTATGTTGTTAAAAATTAAGATTAAAAACATCAATTTTGTAATTACTCTTTTCATTTATATTTCATTCTAGAGTAGTAAGTTATAGTTCAACTGACAAATATTGATATTGTTAAGTTGAACGTCATGTCATGAGTTCAAACCCGGGACTTCGCAGTTGTGTGAATTAATTATAATAATATTTATTATCTCTTCTAAAAAAATAACTAAAATTATTATTAACAAAATAATTAATTAATATTATATTAAACTTTAAAAACAACCATTAAAAACAACTAAAAATTTGTAAAAAAAAAAAAAAGAAACATTTGTTGAAATAGGACCACATATGAGTCCATTGCGATATACATGTATAGAGCTACTTATGTAGTAATAATATCATAGTAGTAAAAAACAAACGAAAAAAATGATTTTAAAGTAAAATTGAAAAATGAGTGAATTTAACTTTCTATCACAAGTACTTGCCAAAATAACTTTCTATCACAAAATTAGATCTTTTTAAGGCTGCCCTTAGCCTCTCAAATCTTCTAGGAGGAGTCGGAGTAGAATTATTTAGATAATTATATCCTCGAGAATAGAGATGTCAATATAATCCGCACTCACCCAAACTCGCTTGATTTAGGCGGAGAAAATCCGTTTTAATTGGGTGCGGGTGCAGATTTTCCCCGAAATTAAAATTCGTGGGCGGGGACGGGTTTGGGGTGGTGACATCCACCCTGCACCCGCATCCAAATTCGCCCCGCAAGTAATATTAATGTAATTTTTAAATTTTATATACATATACATATTGAATATACTTATATTTTTTTTTAAAATATTCAAAATTATAATCTTATCTCTATAGAAAATATTTTTTTTTATTTTATAATTGTCTAATAACAATTATTTTATTATATTAATTATAATATATATTGATTTATCATTTTATATATATATATGAATTGGTGCAGGTGTGGACGGTGCGGGAGCCTAAATTCTACACCCGCTATGAAACGGATGCGGGTGCAGATTTTTTTCAATTAGTCGAATGCAGACGTAGATGAGGCAAAATCCGTCGTGCCCTGATCCATTGCCATGTCTACTCAAAAGGATCCGGATTCAATGTCTTATTTTTATAGTATAGAAATTGATTTTCAGTTCGTAACGAAATTAATGATTGAATTAGAGATTGGACAACAAATCTTTTAATAACTGAGTCGATAGATGCATTCAATTCAGTTGAATGGTTGACTTATCTAAATTCTAGAAGCTGCTTTTTAAAATGAATTAAATAACGGATGTATGACTGTAGTGAAAGTGAACTGCCCTTGCCTCTTCATAATTTCTTCTAAAGTTCATAAATTCTAGAAAGTCTTAGATTAGACTTGACTTATCAATCGTGAGTATTAAGACTTTCCTAACAAAAAACACTGTGACAATATGATGCATCTACACATTATTTGAAAATTTAGTATAATAGAAATACCTATAAAAAAAAATTAGAAGCATTCAGATTCTTTTATAATCTTTAAATATTTCGTTTTTTCTTTTTAAAATGCAATTATTAATTTAATACTATAAAAAGGTTAAACAATCCTTTTTTGTATTCGATTAATTATTAAAAGGTAAAATATTTTATAATTCTTCTCTTATAAAATCTCTCTCAAATCCTAGTAGATATTACTATTTCTATTTTACAATGAATAATGAATGTCATTTATAATTTTTAATATAATTTTTATTACTATTTTCTTATATTACTTTTTAATTATTATTATTATATACATAATTTTTAAAATATTATTATATTTTATTTTAATAACAGTAAAAAAAATTATTAATAACTAAAATAAATAATTTGATAAAATATATTTTTTTTTTGAAATTATTAAATTTAAAAAAAATCTTAAATGACATTATAATAAGACAGAGGAAGTACATTGATTGAACCACACAAATCATTGTTCTCTTTTTCCTTCTATTATTACTCCATAATACGTGATTACGTGGTATATCAAGGATATGGATTGGACCTAGTTAGAAAACATGAGTGGACCCCATGTGTCCTTAAACTTTGCATCGAAAGTAATCACAACAGCTGAGGCAGGCTATGTGTCTCATTCGTTAGTAGTTTTTGGTGGGTTGGTCAGTACCAGATTACCAGTAATTTGAAAAATTGTTTATGTATTGTTTGAAATAATTGACGGTTGAAAGGAAGAAACACAAGAGACTGAAAATTTTATGAAAAATGTGTCTTTTCTGTTTGGTTCTCTAATAAATAGTGAAAGAAAGAAAAATTTGTGCGAACATTCTCTTCAATTTGGAGAGAAAGTGTGTTGGAAATATTTTTTAAAACAAAAAATTTTAAAAGTCTTTTATTTTAAATAATAATAATAATATAATAATGCTAGTCATATTATCCAATCAATAAATGTTTATTCATATAAAGATAAAATAAAAGCTTAGCCTAGTCATATATGAGACTTAATGCTAGTGGTAGAGCTAAGGGGACCAACATGTATAACGATTCCTCTAAATTTTATAAGTTCCTTTAAGTTATATATAGTCAATTATTATATAGTCTTATAATAAATTAATTCTTAAGCAATTTTTACATAAAAATATAGTTAAATGTATATTTTTGTTAATCATTTTAGTATTTAAATTTGTCTTTTATTAGTTAGTTTAATTTTCAAATGCATATTTTATTAATCAAATTGATCTATAGAATTAATAACAAAAAATAATTTTATAGTATATTTAATTTTAATATATTTAAAATTATAGTAACTGAACCTCGCGCGTTTAAAAAAAGGATTTCCTCTTTCTCCTTCTCAAAAAAATCCTCCTCTTCCAATGTTCCAGCACCCATTTCAATACACACTGCAAGCACCATATCTAAATCCATTATTCATATATTTATAGATAAAATTCACCAGTTTTAGTGATTGAGTAGTAACACAACAATTGTTTATCAAATAGAGCAATCATATGAAATCAGGCACTTAAATTTTCCATTGTTCATTAGTGAAATCTATTGCATTTAACATCCATTATTTATCCAAATAGTAATTAATCTTCCATTTTTGCGCTATACTTCACTGAGTTCAAAAATTGGGTCAACTTTATTTTTCTCAAAACTTAGGAAGCAATTGTTTAACCACATCAAGACAGGGTCTACGAGATTTTGGACCAAATTACACACAAAGGAGGGTGCACTAGAGCTAGATATATTTAAAACAGAAAATTTGCACAAACACGCCAATTCACGTATACTACATGCCACTTGATAGTTACTTGCGATGCAAACAAGGTTGACTAACGTACAATAATAATTTAACCAACTTTAATTAATTAACAACATGGACATTCTATAACCGGATAATTAAGCTTTAAATTGTTATGAAGTTAATCCATATAGTATTTAAAAAAAAACACATATAGGTGAAGTCTTTGTTCGTACTTTTTATCATTTGAATTTTAAGGGATTGCGATTGTCTAATTATTTTACAATACTAATAGAAAGAGAGTTTGATTGAGAGAGAAAAAGAAACTACATTTTTAATATATTGTTTTATGGACAAAATTCTAACATTTTGATCATCCTTATCTACGTTTACACACTCTGTGAATTAAAAAATGATTTTGAAATCATCTTACATAGAGAAGACAACAAAGTAGACATAATAAGTAATGTAATTTTGAAATCAATAGAGAGATATACATATATGTATACGAAATGTGAAAAAAAAAAGACATCCAAAATATTTGTTTATACTTAGAGTTTAGACTACTAAATATTTTAGTATGATATATTTTTTTTTTTATAACCAAAATCAGTGAATATGTTGTGCATTATTTATGTTTTAATTAAGTGAACTAATCTTATATGGTCACAAGATCAAATGTATACTGTTTAGACATACACAAGAGATATTTTTTTTTATTATAATAAAAAAAAAAACACATATCTTCTTTTGTAGATGTCTAAACACTACATTTGATATTGCGACAATACAAGATTTACTCTAATTATCCTGGTTGCTTTTCAACTACATTTAAAATTAAGATAAACTTTACTTTAAAATAACATTATAAGCCATTTCAATGTCTTGCGGGGTGAGCCAAGAGAGGATTTGATGGGGTCTAGGTCTTGCAAGGGAAGAAAACAACCATTATTGAGATTAACACTTGATTCATTGAATAAATTGCTTATCACATTATGTTACAATTAGTCCTATGTGAGCGAGACTTCAATTCATTTTGTAATGCTAGGATTTTCAGTCTTCTTTCTATTCAGCTACAGTGAAGAATAATAAATCGTTGAACTATTTTTTATGCTGACAAAACCTAATCATAAACTTGATTCTTACATTTAAAAAAGATATTGTAGGTCCCACTTGCTGCCCTGGCCCTATAAAAAAAAACTGTAAACCCAAACTATCCTATACTGTTTTTCTACTTATCCAAATCACATCTTCTTTTTTATGAACTTATCCAAATCGCGTCCAATAAAAGTAACAACATTGACCAGTTTTAATTAGTACTATCTCCTTTCTTTTTTAATAGTTAATTTTTGGATTTTTATTTATACTAAAACAATCAACATGTTTCTATATCGATATTATTATTTGAATTTTATTTATAAATAATGTCATTTTTAATTGTAAACGCGCGCCACGGCCCAATACAATAGTGGGTTGTTCTTTGCTTCACAACTCTACTAACCAAAAAAAAAAGACGATAAAAATAATTAAAAAAAAACTCTCAAATTTACAGAAAAATCAAAGAAGAAATGACAGTCACATATTGCACGTTTATGACGACGCGTAGGCGCGTATATATAATAGTTGGTGTTTGATTTGAAAGGAAAATAATGAAATTTTGGTTATTATTTTTTCTGTTATAGATCACATCGTTTACTTTTTTTTTGCAAACTCTCCATATATATAATAAACCTTTGAATTTGTTCCATTCTAGCTTCATTAATTAATGGCGTCTCAAAATGAAGGTACGAAACCTCCTTCTCCTTCTCATGCGTTTCTCAGTATCTGCAAGTCTCTTGTCGCCGGTGGTGTCGCCGGTGGAGTGTAAGTTTCACTTCCTTTATTTTTATACTTGTTCCTTTTCGTCGATTTTCAAATTTTGAACCTACTTTTTGCTATATAGCCTATTTACTCTCGCTTTTCTTTTTTCAATTTTCTTTCCACTTTTGTTGGTTACTAACAAAACTATTTTCTATTTTTTTCGTTTTCACAATTTATTTTCATAGACTTGATTGTTGATATATTATTACTAAAATTATTTGTAGAGAATAAATTAACCGGATTGTGACATGTTATAATATCGATATTTGATTTACTCACTTTATGGACTATTTATTTTAGAGATGTGAAATTAGTTAAAAATGTGTCCATAAAAGTGAATGACTAGGATTCTTGTTGTTGTACATAATGGTATGATATGGTTTTTGATCTTGCATTATGACAAGCATTATATCTACTTTCTTGTAAAGGTCACGAACAGCCGTGGCTCCTTTAGAAAGATTGAAGATTCTGCTGCAGGTACTTTTTGTTAAGTTTATTGTAATTTTTTTAATTACCTAAAGATATTTATAGAAATGCATCAAGAATTATTTTGTCCAATGTTTAAGGTTTATTGATGTGTAGACAGATGATGCTATATAAAAAACTTGGCTGCTTGATGCTCTGTGAATATGATTCATATTCATTTTGAAAATGCAGGTTCAAAATCGTCACAATGTAAAATATAATGGAACAGTTCAAGGCTTAAAATATATATGGAAAACTGAGGGTTTTAGGGGAATGTTTAAAGGAAATGGAACCAATTGTGCACGTATTATCCCTAATTCAGCAGTGAAGTTTTTTAGCTATGAGCAAGCATCTAAGTATGCTTCTTCACATTCATTTTCTGATATATATATATATATATATATATATATATGTATATTTTTTTTTTTTCATTTTTCTGTGGTAAATTTGATAATTCAATGTCCTTCTGATCACTGTTTCATATTAATGCAGGGGTATTTTAAATCTCTACCGGTTGCAAACTGGAAATGGTATATAAAGTAATCTATAATCTATTTTGCATGTACTTTATTAAAAATTTAAATGTAGATGTTCCAATTCTAATACACAAGATAGAACATTTTCTCGTTCATGGCGCGGTGATCTGATTATTTTATTCTGTCGATTCGATGATGATATGTGACGGCACATTTAAATTTTATCAATGAATTTCTTAACTGAATACTTTTTAACTTATCTATCCATATTAGAATTTGCTTCTGTGGTTGATGTCTATTCCCCTGCCTACACTTTTAATTTTTGCAGAAGAAGCTCAACTCACTCCACTTCTGCGTCTTGGAGCTGGGGCATGTGCAGGAATCATTGCAATGTCTGCAACTTACCCTATGGACCTGGTGCGAGGACGTCTAACTGTACAGGTATTGTTAACCAAATTCTTTCTGAATTTTGATTATTGATTTCTTAGCTTAGATATTTTTTTAAAAAAGACTCGTTAGCTTAGTTGGCTATTAAGCTCAATTCATTTTCAATGAATATGCAGACAGAAGCATCTCCTCGTCAATACAGAGGAATTTTTAATGCTCTTTCAACAGTCTTCCGGGAAGAAGGCGCTAGAGCATTGTATAAAGGATGGTTACCTTCAGTCATAGGAGTTGTAAGTAAACAACTATTGATTCTTGAAATAGAAAGACGAGTATATATTAACCTTTTATACTAGGCGATATTATGCGATGAGCCCTGAGTTTCGAAGAAAAGCTTTTAATTTCCTGTTTATGTTACTATGTTGTGTGCAGATACCGTACGTGGGTCTAAATTTTTCTGTATATGAGTCTCTAAAAGACTGGCTGATTAAAACAAAACCACTTGGAGTAGCTAAAGACTCAGAGCTAAGTGTGACCACAAGGCTTGCATGTGGGGCTGCTGCTGGAACTATTGGCCAGACAGTGGCATACCCTCTTGATGTCATTCGCAGAAGAATGCAGATGGTGGGATGGAAAGGTGCTGCTTCGGTTGTCGCTGGTGATGGGAAGGGAAATGCTGAGTATACTGGCATGGTTGATGCATTTAGGAAAACAGTAAAATATGAAGGATTTGGAGCTTTATACAAGGGCTTAGTCCCCAATTCTGTGAAGGTTAGTTGATCTGGTAGCCCATTTGCACAAGTTAATTACTTGTCAGGTTCTACTGCTTTATGATTTAAATAATTTATCTGGGTGAGTAGGATTAAATATTTCAGTTGGACAATTTTATATTGTCTCATAGGAACTAAATGAATGTTTGCATTGACAGTGAGTTTGACACCGTGATTTTGTTGAAACTCTAAAATGCAACTCTTGTCAAAATCGTTGTGGCTCTCTATGATTCCGTCAAATTCGCTGCCATTCGAAACATCCACTTAGAATTTTGGATACACTGATACACAATTGAATAAGAAACTGTAGGGGAACATAAACTTAGGGAGTACAACTTTTTCACCATTTTTTAGGATAGATAATTTCAGCAACAAATTCATTTGGGGTTGATTGGCAACAGTTCTTTGTAGTTGAAGAGAAAATTCAATTTATAGGATCAAATAGTAATAAGTTGTGTATATGTTAGATCAATATTTCAATTGCATTCTTGCTCTATTGGTTTCAGGTTGTCCCTTCCATAGCCATTGCCTTCGTGACATACGAGATGGTAAAGGACGTTCTTGGAGTTGAAATGAGAATATCTGACTGAAGAATTAGCTACCTTGAAGCTACTGTCTGAAGCTAAGATTTGGCGTGTGAAAATATTTTTCTAACTTTATTAAATTGTAAAATGCTATAGTATTGTATTCATTTTTTAGAGAAAAAAAATGCATACAAAGAAACATTGAAGATAGATTTACATTATTACACTGATCTTATGTAAATAATAAAAAATTAAATAGCAATCCTAATCAAGGGATTATATTTCTGTGTCTCTTTGGCATGCAAATACAACAGTGAGAACTACATTTTAACAAACTCATTATATGTTCCTTACCTTCATCTTTAACATCAAATCCCTTAGATAGAGACAACGATCACGATGAAACTCAACCAGAAAACAAAGCTGTCTTATTGCTTCCCTCTTCTTCTCCCCAAGGCTTACCAACTCTTCATCCTTCTCTTTCACTTTCTTTTCCAATTTCCCAATTTTCCTTTCAAACTGTGTCACTGTTTTCATCAAATTCATTTTCTCACCTCCTTCCTTGCTCACATCAGCTTCTAATTTCCACACCTTTTCTTTAAACCTCCTAATTTCATCTTCATAATCAGCCATTTTTTCGCCAAGCATTTTAACCTCTTCCTCGTACTTTTGCTTTGTCAATTTGAAACTTTCTTTGTTTTCCTTGTTCAACTGTTCTGCCACGTCGATCCTCTGATGCAATACACGAACATTGTCTTCCATTTTTTGATCAATGGTTTCTGTTAACTTCTGTATCATTTCTGAATATTCATTTTGGCTTCGTTCATTTTGTAACTCTAACTCACTTTTCTGTTTCTGCATAGTGTTTATCTCACACCTTGCATTTCTTAACTGTTCTTCCAAATCAATTTGTTTTCTGCATTGAGATTCCAATTCCTTAATCGTTTCAATTAAACATAGTTTCTCTTTTAGCAGACTTTGTTCAGCTGAAACAGTTTCAGTTAAATTCTCCAAATTTTTTATCCGAATCAAGTATTGCGAAACTTTTCCTCGTTCATTTTCTAACTGAATCTCCAATTCTCTGTTCTTGTTGCATACAGACTCCAAGTTCTGTTGCATGACATTAATCTGATCAGTGTATTCTTTCTTTTGGTTCAATGCTTCATTCCTAAAATGTTTCGTCTCTTCTTCGATTTTGCATTTATGGTTTCGAAGACATTTAGCTTCTTGTTCAAGCTCAGCATTCTTTGATCTTAGCTGTTTCACTTCATGTGTATCAAACTCATTTGGTTCTGTTGATTTTTGAGTCTTGAGAGCTTCAAGAGTGTTGACAAATGAAGAATAACCTTCCCTTTGTGATATTCTTGAGAAAGGGTTTTTGTTTGAGTTGTTGAAATCTGTTTCATCTGAAGAAAAGTACTCAGAGTCTGAACTAGAGGGAGAGAGTGAAGAAACCCTCTTTAGTCCACGAGAAGCAACTTTTATATACTCTCCGGTAAGACGACCGTACAATACATACAATGACTGGTACTGATTGTAGAAGTCTTCAATTAGTCCCACAAGTTCTGTCTCTTTGTTGGAGTTCTCTTCTTTTTTGCTTTGGTCTTCAGTCTTAATTAACTTTAGGACTCTTGAGAGGTTGTTTTCAATATCTGCATGGGAATCACCAATAAATCTTGTTATATTATATTTACCTTGATCTTTGGATAGATAGATATTCACATATGTTTCAAGATGTCACTGCAATTTGTAATGTGAAAAGAGTAGACTTTGCATTAGGCAAAGTTTGTTATTAATCTTAAATAGTGTCTCCCTGGTTAGCTTGTGTTTGTTTCCGCGTTCATATTCGACAATTCCATGCGTCCACTTGAATCTACAAATTGTTGCTTCGATAAAACCATCATAAAGAATCATATAGAGCAAGAAAATTCGACTTAACGCGTCCAAACACATGTTTAACCAAGTTTGTATCAAAGGGTTTTCATTTTTGTAATCATGTTATTGGTGCGAAATATCCACTAACTTTATTGACAATTAATCTCCGTTGTGAATCTGACTGACCACCTTCAGTGGAGTCTCCTCTATCCACAAAGATCGATCGAACTTGAGACCTTCCTTAAATTATCATAGTCCAATTCCACTCAGCGAAAGGTAATATTGGTTTTAAATTAAAGGTTCTCTATTTTAAGTATTAGTTCAAAGATACTTACTTTTAGAGTTTTTAATTGAAGAAGTGCAAACCAATTAATTATAATTATACACGTAGTCCTTTATTTTTCGGTTAAAGCAATTTGTGGTATTCCAAATGGTGTTCACAAGAAAAAAAAATATATGCACCTATTTTGGTTCTTCTAAGCTCTTCAGATTTTTCAGGATGAATTTGACTCCCGAAGGACTTGGATAATTCCCTCAAATGACACTTGATCATCCTTCGAACATTCCAAAAGATTAAGTTCAAATGTAAATGTCCTACTATCTAGGAACTCTTCATTTTCTCCCAAAATGAATAGGAATCCTGGAATTGAGAAGTGAAGACACACATGACAAGTTAAAGGGCAAATTTTAAATATTAGATGTATGCATGTTGATGCTATTAATGCACTATGTACTACAAATCTATATACATTGTGATGAATATATAGCCTCCAAAATGTGAGAATTAACCCTAGATGCACATATTGAAATCTGTCTTCAAATATTTTACTCACCGTTTGTGTTCAGCTTTTAGAAATGAAAGTTTAGATACAAAATCATTCATAAAATTCAATTATTTAATTAACTCGTTAATTTTTATAACATCAAACATTATATATTAACCATCATTGGTCAACATTTAATTTTACCGCAGACTTTTGTTACATTACATTATTTGATTTGATGTTCATTCCATGTTTCTTATGCGAAAAATTACATACCCATCAAATGAGAGGACACATTTTCTTCAACGAAATTTAAATGATGCACATGTGGTAACAAATCCAGACCCATATTTTTTTACCAGATATATATAAATAAAATGAAAGTCGTTATAGTACCTGGGAAATGGAAGTTGATTTCCACCAACCGGATTGTTTTCAGAAATATTGAAAATAAAACGGGAAAAATGGATGGCAGATACATTGTAACGAGAAACAAAATCAGTAATTTTGGGGGTGAAATAAAAAAAATTAAAGGATCTCTAATAATAAACATTATTATTATCCAAATTAATAATTATTGTCAATTAATTTGTCATCGTGACTACCCTTCTCTAAGATGCTGTAGTGGAAATATTTTTTATTTCAGATAAATAAAAATAAATTTGGAATCACAATATTATACTTCCATCCATGTTAGTTATAAAATATTATTTTCGAGATTTTAGTTATTTTTTAGATAAACTCTAAATTATCATGATCTCTTTTTATTAATTAAAATTCGCATCCATGTTAGTTATAAAATATTATTTTTGAGATTTTAGTTATTTTCTAGATAAATTCTAAATTATCATGATCTCTTTTTATTAGTTAAAATTCGCATAAATCGAAATTTATGTGGAATCTCTTTTTTTAACCAATATATAAAAATACGTTAAAAAGTATGAGTTAAAGTGTGTATTACCAGTAATCATCTTAAAAATGTACAATTATTCATCTCAACCAACGTGTTTTTATTTTCGGAATGAATGTTTTTATTTAAACCTAATCATCAATTTAGTTTTAAAACTATTTTGCCTGTTATACTATTATATTTTACAAATTTGATCTTGATCAAAATAATAAATTAATCTTGATTAAAAAATGTTTTACAAATTTGATATAACATATTTGTTTTTACAAATTAAAAGGTCAACCTTTGCTTTTAGCATATCGAGGTATAAATAGCTTACAAACAACAAGACTCTTTAGACTAGCAAACATAGAGAATGTGTAATCTTGTAAACTTTACTCTCTTGATTCAAATGTTGTCCCTTTAAGCTTAATCCCCCATTTTCAATGTAATAACACATTCCACGACACATGAAAAGAAGTCAAAGCATGCAAACTTGTGGTTTACCTGCAGTAGAATCCATTGACAAAAAAAACAATGTGAATCAATTCTAAGCATTGTAAACCAGAGAAAGTGTAGATCTAAACATATGTATACTCAATAACTGACTTTGGCACATACCTAACACATTGCCTAAATCACATGCGAGGAAAATCACAATTTACAAGTTACAACCATGACTTCCAATTCACAATGTAAGGAAAGCACGTGTTCCTCAATGCACTTCTCAGTTACAAACTTTGAAAGCCCAAAATTGACTGCGCTGTTGAAGCTACAAATATTGCCAGTTATACAAGAATGGAATCACGCCACGCTGGAAGCATGAGAGCAACAAGATACTGTTAATCATCACCATTAGACAATTTTTGCTTCTTCCATTTGTAAGCAGCTTCCAAGATCTTGAGATTGGTCGTCTGAGTTTCCTCAGGGAATAGATAGTCGATAAATTCTTCAATTCTGCAAATCAAATGAAAAGAATGAAGTAGGAATAAAGACTTGGAGAAATTAAAAGCAAATGTATTTATTAATTTACAAATCTAATAGACAACGGGATAGTCAACATGTCTAATGTATTTCAAAAGGCCAACACGCCTAATGCTAAAAGCTGAAGTGAACTTTCAAATGTGTTATGTGTTAGCATGAGGAAAAAATTCCAGACAATAGCAATGACCATGTTGCAAAAGATATCATGTCCATATCTACTAACCCTTGGAAACCCACTCATATAAACAATGAATTAGTTACGTACCTAGAAGAACCGTCTTCAGTAGTAACTTGCCGTCTCTTTTTGAGCTTCTTGGGAAGCTTAGACTGGACTAAGCTAACATCACCTAGCTCTCCAGATGAAGCCTCCAAGTTGAGCCATTTCTCTAGTAGCATTGCCCTTTCTTCTTTTAAATCTGGAGCTGATGATCTGAAGTGGTTCAGAGCTTCCTCAAACACCCCTTAAACAGGCACACAACAAAATATAAAGAGAATCAGAAAATTATTCTACTGCAATTCAAACTTATAAAACATACAATCATGAATAGTATATGGGCATAAAACTAGGATCACATACTTCTGGCACGCTGAATGCATTGCTTCTTTTCTTCTTCTGACAAGTCTAAACTCTCCTTATCAATTGCTGTTGCTTCAAACTCTGCATAGCTTATCCATACCTTCAAGTGCTTTGTTCGATCAAGAAGCCTTTCATAAAGCACCCTTGCTCTCTCAAATTCACACTCAGCAGTTTCAAAGTCAATGTATGCCTGTTATATATTCACAAATTTATAGTTAGGTTATGAGTTATGACCAGCATATATATAGATTTCTTAGACATGGTATACATCAGAAAATAACAGTGAAGGAGAAGGAAAGATGAAAGTGCTGGTTGGGCGATTGATTACAAATGCAGAGTTGGCTAAGATGTGGCTCATGTCCCATATATCGATTTTATGTGTACCTTCCACAAACAACTTAGTTTGTTAGGCCATGCAGCATTAGTGGGGAAGGGAGTGAAGGACAGGAAATTAGTCAAGATAAATGTGTAAATGTTGGCATCTATTATGGTGATAGGCTAAGATTTGGGTCTTGTACAATAAATAAATTTTATGCATACCTTCCACAACAACTCAGGCATATCCAATGCTGGTTGGGCAATTGCAAGCTCAAATATTGCTCTAGCTCTTTCGGTCTCAGATAAAGATCTCTCTAACTCTGCATACTTGCTCCACGCATAGCAATTTTCAGGTGACCACTCCAGATACTTTTCATAGAGTTTTCTGCATCGATCTATATTACCAAGTTGCAGTTCTATCTCTATATACTTCTTAAATATCTGTTGATAAAGAGAAAAGGTGTATGTGAAGTTAACTGTGTGGCAATGAAAATAAGCTACATAATATTTTCATCTAGATAGATATTAGTATAGTACCTTATCTTTAGGAGCCTTTCCAATAGCATTTCCTAATATTTGACGAGCACCCTTGAGATTCAGCTGCCGTATTTCAAATTGGGCTGCTAGAAGCCATATCTTTGCAAATGAAAACTTATTGTGAGGTATCTGGTTGAGACACTCCCTAACATATGAAAGTAAAAAAGAACGAAAATCAGTGGGATAATACTGCAATAAACTTAATAACCTTTTTGAGGTAATTTGGTAAGAACAGTGATAGAACTGGACCAGAAAAGAAAAATAAAATATAAAGTCAAAGATGACAAATCTGAAACAAATCTGATTGCAGAATCTAGAGGAAAGTAGTATGGAAACCTATATCTTACATACCAGGATGGGGATAGAACTGGACCAGAAAGGTAAAAAAACAAAAACAGAAAGTCAAAGGATGAACTATCTGAATCAAATGTGACTGAAGAATATAGAAGAAAGAAGTAGTACAGAAATACATATCTTTTACATTCCCGGGAAACTTGTGAGTCATGGTTCGTCCTCCCTACTCCAAGCCTAAAACCTCCCATTTTCCGCCTAATCTTAATATGCAGTGTCCACTGTTCTATATATCTAACTATTGATACAGTGCCTGTTCTAAATGATTAGTTGGGCCAAGTATCTAACAGATGATTGCTTTGAATTAGACATTCCACACAAGACTAAATCAAACTATATAACTAATGCCTATATATAAAAAAAACTATCTATTTAATGTTGGAGTGTATTTATTTGTTTTTGTGCATGTTTGTGCAAAGGACTAAAGGACCTTCAACAAGCAATCATCATTTAGGAGTAATCTGCATACAAAAGAGTGCATAATTCAGGAAAAACAAGCACCTCTAAAGTATAACATATCCTCATTTAAGCTCATATTGAGGAGTAAAACAGAGATTTTAAACGCTAATACTTGGAAAAGGCAGCTTACCTGTACACATCTCTTGTTCGCTCCATATCGCCAGCATCAAGCTCTTCATAGAGTGCATAATTAATCCTAAGTTACACACAGACCAATAAACACAGGAGAAAATGCAAAATCACAGAATAAATAGACAGCCAGATAGGAAAAACATTATTCAATATCAAACATACCACAAATAAATATATCGCTGCCAATATCGCTTCTCCTCAGCTGGAGGAACATTAGCTATAGCTCTCTCATAAACCTCCCTAGTTCTTTCCTTATTCCCCACACTTTCTTCCAATCTTATATAGTCAAACCAAGAATCATAATTCAAAGGATTTTTCCTCACTTCATCTTCATACTGAAACCTTCTCTTCCCAACAATAGCATCCTCAATCCCTTCCCTATCACCATATTGTTTTTCAAACGCCACAAACTTGCGATACAAATCTTCCGCCCTTCCCTTAGGAATATGATCAAGTGCAAATTTATATATACACCTTGCACGCTCCGCCTCCTTGCACCTTTCCTCAAACTCAGCAAACGCCACAAAAAGCTGTTCAGCTTCTTCATCGTCTGCAAGCTTCTCCACTGCTCTTTCATAAACATTCCTCGCCTTAGGAACCTCACCATTCTTCATTTCAAACTTGGCATAACGTATCCAAGCCCCAACCCTAGGGTGAGACTGAACAAATCGCTCGAAAATCCCTCTAGCTCGTTCAATTTCATTGTACCTATTAGATATAAATGTAAAAGTTACTTAGAGTTAGTTTGTTTATCTACTAGCGCTATATACAGAGTATTAAATACAATATTAGTCAGGCTAACTAGTCTAACTAACTAACTAGTGCAGCTAACATTGTATCTAATGCAGAGCATACCATGCCATCATTTGTATCTATTATCATTCTAATAATACAGATTTATTTTCAATTTAAATAAAAAAATTCAAATAAACTTTTAGTACCTAAGTTCAAATTTAATGTAAGAGAGCCATCCTTGCTGGTCCGGCATCCATTTCATCCACCTCTCGAAAACCTGTCTCGCTCCGGCGACATTTCCGAGCATCTCCTCCATGTGAATATACTTGTACCATAACTGATCCACTCGCGGCAAAAGAGTAACAGCACGATCCCAAACGTTCCTGGCATGGTTCACGAACTTGTTCTTCATCTCCACCTCCGCGTATTTCAACCATAGCGTGTGATTCTTGTAATCAACTTCTAAAGCTCTTTCCCAAACGGAACGCGCGCGTTTGAAGTCTTTCTGCGATTCCTCCCACTGTGCGTATTTAATCCAAACACTAACGTTCCATCGAACTCGCCGAATTAAATCCTCGAATTCCTTTCGTTTCCGGAGACGGTACTCGCCGAGCTCTGTTGGATCGGTGATTTTCTGTTTGGGAGGACGGATCTCGGCTTCTTGACGTTCTCTGGCTTCGCGAAGAATCTGTTCGGCGGTGATTTGAATGGGAGCGGGGGTTTTGTTTTTAACCCTAGTTGGTCGTGGAAGCTTCACCTCTGTGTCCTTACGAGTTAGAAAACCCAGGTTTGGGTCTGCGTCTTTGGAAGAAGACATGGCTGCGCTACAAGGATTATATGAATAACTGTATTTGAAATTCGCAGGGTGGAGCCACTAACTAGATAGGTGGAGAAGACGATGAAGATGCATTCGTAAGGCAAAGGGAAGGGTTTATCGAGATACACATCAAATCAAACGTGCCAAGCCTCAACGCTGTCGTTTCGTTTAGATGATTATAGTTGGGTCGGGTCGGGTGTAAGTGAATGAAGAAACCCGGCCCGTGAAAGCGTTTTATCTTGAATATTGCCACTTGGTATGCCAACAGCTATTGTTATATGAGTGGTGAGAGCGCATGTTGTTGCTTTCCCAGCCTTTTGTTCTCCTTACTTACAACCGACTTCCACTAACTTCCTCACTTCCACTTAATCGCTTCTCCTTCATGTAAGTCAAGTCCTCTTCTTTCTTCCTTTCTTTCTTTTCTCCCAATTTTTATACCTGTTTCGGTGTTTCCCCTTTTATATAGATAGATTAATTAATCTCTTTGCTGCTGCACCACTTATCAGGTTTTCCGATTACTCTTATTTTCAAATCTTTATTCCAAATATAAGATTATCCTTCTATCTTATTATTATTATTATTAATTAATTAATGTCTATTGCTCAACTTCTCTTCTCCCAAATTTTTCATTATTTATTTCAATTTATTACTTTAACTTTTCAAATCTGCAAATTGCATAGCATACAAGTTTTTTTGCCTGCTGTTATTGTAATGTTAAATGCTAATTAATATAAATTTAACTAATGTGTTTTTCAAATTTTTATTTGTCTGATGGATGAACAGTTTTAGTTTATTTGTTGATTGCTAAATATGGAGCATACGTGATTGTTGAGGTTAAAACCTAAGCCATGGATGAAGAATTGGTTCATGCGGCAACTCCATTAGAGACTGTTGAGGATTCACAGCGCCAGAACAAAGAGGATGATCAATATTCATCGAAAATCGAAAGCCGAAAAATCCTTAAGTCTCAACAAGTCCTTATACCTGTTAATCAGGACTACTCCCAAACACAACCAAGGGAATATGATGATGATGATATTATACACGGTAAAAGTGTTGTTGAGGCTTTAAGCGAGGCAGCTACATCACAACCTCCTTATGCAATGGTTGAAGAACTAACAGTAAAAAGTTACAATGGTTCGACCTTCGATATCGGTACATCAAACAACCAAGTGCAAATGTATAATCAACAGAAACATTGGCAGAATCTTTATCAGCTAGCTAATAATAATTCAGGAAATGGAAATTCGGTAAGCGATATTGGGCTGGTAAATAGTGGCCAGGGTACATCTAGTGCTCGGGAGGATATTGGATCTGCAGACTTTCCCGAGCTGTTAGCTAGAAAATCACACAGTGATGGTCAGAGCAACGTCGTTGAACACTTGGCAGCTGCTGAAACTAAAGAGGGTACAGGTGATTTTCATCGAGGAATGCGGACAAAAATGATATCCAAATCGGGATTTGCTGACTATTTTATTAAAAATACATTGAAGAATAAGGGTGTTTTACATAAAGGTCCATCTTCTGATGGCTTCTATGTTCAGTCTAGACAGCAAAATCAGACAAAGGCTGGCAGTGATGCTGAGCGGAATCAGATTAAAACTGGCATTGGCGCAGATCAGAATCAGATGAAGACCAGCATTGGGACAGACCAGAAACAGATGAAGACTGGTATCGGTGCTCAGTCAAACTCTAATATATCAGTTAACTATGGTTCCAAAACTGCAACGTTTCCCTTTCATAGTGATGCTGCTGTGCCTAGATCCAATACGACTGAATGTAACAGTGTAACATTGAGAGAATGGTTAAAATCTGGGCAGCGCAAAGCAGGCAAAGTGGAAAGTTTAAATATATTTAGGAAGATTGTGGATTTGGTGGACGACTCTCACTCTCAGGGAATTGCATTGCATAACCTGTGTCCATCTTACTTTAAACTGTTACTATCAAATCAGGTCATGTATATCGGGTTACCAACTCAAAAACAGATGGCAGGCAGTGTTGTGAATCCTGAAGTTCTTCATTTGGATAATTCATTTATTAGAAAAAGGATGTCTGAGGAAGTTACATCATCTTCTATTGATATGGGGTCCAAGAAACAGAAATTTAATGAGAATGTGAGGGTTATTGGGAGTGACTTGTGTCTTGAGACTGCTAGTCATCATGGAGTTCAAATTCCGACAATTGGTTCCCTAGATTATCAAAATGAATATGAGGAAGATATCCAATTTTCTGAGTGTGATATTGGGAGAATGTCTGGCATCCCTCGTGTATCTAATACAGGTCAATCGCCATCGACTTCTTTATGTGAAAGATTGGAAAATAAGTGGTATGCAAGTCCTGAGGGAGGTTGCACAACATCATCAAATATCTACTGCCTTGGTGTCCTCCTTTTTGAGGTGTGTAGACCAGTTCATGATACCCTTCTTCATTATTTAAATGCAGTTTTATTGTGTTCTTTGATAATATTTATTCCTAACTCCTCAAAATGAGATGTGTTTGTAGATATGAACTTGTGAAATATAGTTGAAAATCTGCTTCCATCTATATATATGTTTGAGGTCAACATGGCTTTCTAGCATTAGTGTTGTTTGCAAACTTATAAAGTTGATTTTTTTCCATTGGTTTTTCCCTATATTTCGTGTTTGCTTGTTGACATCCTCCCAGTAAGACTCAAATTCAGATTTTAAGTACATTTCTTAGTTAAATGGCTGCCCCAAAAGACTTGTGTGGGTGTTTAGTGCAGACCTTTCTAGTAGTCAATAAAATTAACCAAATGGGGTGACTGAAAGTAACTTAATGTGCAATAAGTTTTGACAAACTTTCCAATGAATTAAATATTTTATTTGATACTATTCTCAATCATTCTCATTGGAACAGTAAACATCAAGTCAGAAGCTTATTTTTATTTCGACTTTTTCAGTTACTAGGCCATTTTGACTCTGAAAGAGGGCATATTGCAGCAATGTCTGATCTTCATCATAGGATTCTTCCTCCAGTTTTCCTATCAGAAAATCCTAAGGAAGCTGGCTTTTGTCTTTGGCTGCTGCATCCTGAACCATCATCACGTCCAACAACAAGGTACTATTGGAATATTGTCTATTGTAGCTAACATCTTATTTAATTCAACTAAAATTATATGTAAAAATAGGTTTGCGAAAGACTGATATACAGATCTATCGTTTGTTTTCTTTGATAAACATTGTTAATATGCAAGAAGTGAAGAATGTATATTTAAATCATGGTGTGCCCTTATGGTGATGTTCATAGGTATTGTCGAAAGTTGAGAATCCCACATTAGATAGTAATATAGCTTCAATAGGGGTTATAAGTGGGACAATTGTCACCTAACAAGTTGGTATTGCAGGGTTGAGTTAGACTCAACCCAAATTTTAAGATGGTATTAGAGCCTATTGTAGATATGGTGCACCACCTGGGTTACAGTTCAGATGTCTAGTCCTATACGTGGGCCATTAGCAGGGGTCGAGATTCCTACATTGGATAGTGATATTGCCTGAATAGTGTTTATATATGTGGGGTGCAACCCTATATGAGGTTGCTTTAATGATTCAGAGCATTTTTAATTTGGATATTCTTCTCTTTCAGTCTTCTTGAGTAATATTTAGGTATGTTTCCGATAAATATACAGTTAATTCTTATAATTTGGACGACAAAAGTTATACCTTATTGATATGATTTCCTAAAGCTTTAACTTCTGTTGATATGATTCCCAAAAGTTATAACTTTTGTCGCATATTAACAGGGAAATCCTACAATCTGAAGTGATTAATGGATTACAAGAGTTGTGTAGTGAGGAATTGTCGTCATGTATAGACCAAGAAGATGCAGAATCGGAATTGTTATTGCATTTCCTCGTCTCGTTAGAAGACCAGAAGCAGAGCGATGCCTCCAAATTGGCTGAACAGTTAGAGTGCTTGGAAGCAGATATAGAAGAGGCCAAGAGGAGGCATGGCTTAAGAAAATCTTTGGTTACCTCTGGCTTGCAGAACGAGATTATGCCTCTTAAAAAGGAACTTTTGAGTGTAGAAATGCTGCCCACATTATCCCCAATCTCTAATACAAATGAAATAAGATTGATGAGAAATATAGGCCATCTTGAAAGTGCTTACTTTTCCATGAGATCCAAAGTTCAGCTTCCTGAAATTGATGCCACAGATCACCCTGACAAAGATATACTAAGAACTCGTGAGAACTGGAATGTGACTCAAAAAGGCGAGGAACAACATAAAAGTAAAGATGCTTTAGGAACCTTCTTTGATGGTTTGTGCAAGTATGCACGTTATAGCAGGCTTGAAGTGCGGGGTATACTAAGAAATGCAGATTTTAACAATCCTGCAAATGTGATATGCTCTCTGAGCTTTGATCGGGATGAAGATTACTTTGCTTCTGCTGGGATATCTAAGAAAATAAAAATATTTGAGTTTAGTTCACTTTGCAATGACTCTGTTGATATCCATTATCCTGCTGTTGAGATGTCAAACAGATCAAAGCTCAGTTGTGTTTGCTGGAATAACTATATTAAGAATTATCTTGCCTCTACAGACTACGATGGTGTAGTGAAGGTATGCTTTGCAGACACCACTTGATTTTCTGTTTTATCATTGAAAGACATTTCTTGCAGTATCACTCATTGACATATGTGAAATCGATGTATCTCTGACTCAATGAAATGGTTTACTTTAGAGGGTCTACTCATCTTTTACTTGAATATTTGAGTTATAACACAGCCCCTTAATGGAGAGAACAGTTTTAATTTTGTCAAGAATGTTTGGTTTAGAACCCAACATCTCATTTTCCATTATGTGATTAGTAAGTTGTTAGTACATTTGACTAATGATATTGGTTTCTATGATTCTTAAAAGTTACACATAGGATTATATTATCTACGTGTAGCTTTCTTGGGATGTCTGTTTGAGTGGACTGTTTTCTTAACTTTCGTAAAATAGTACTCTGAAATACTAGTACAAGAACGGGAATGAGTATCTGTGATACTTATGCATAGATAAAGTTATGGCAAATGCTAACAAGTGCCCTTAATGCAGTTGTCAAGTAATCCAAAATATATAAATATTGCATTAAAAGTATATTGGAAGTTGTGCATTCAATTTCTTAAAAGTTCAAATTTTTATCTTTTCAGTGCAAAATTTCTATTTGTTGATTCTGTAATAAGTGCACTTGTTAGCAAGACCCAAAAATTAATTATGAATTTAGTACTCTGGGAATGCTTTTGTTATATCATTTGATACAATTCATTCATTGGATATAATTTGCGGAGTAAAAGCAGGTTGCTTGTGGACATCAATATACCTTCATAGTTACAGAATTCTCATTAACTATTCATGTGATGTACAATGTACTGATAAAATTGGTACTGCTAAAATCTAACGTTTATTTTTTGAAAATGAAAGAATAGATTAACTGTCTTGGTGGAAACTCCTGTTCTTTTTCCTTTCAGATGTTCTCAAATAATTTGATTTTATTTTGTCACTTTGTGCTATTATACCAATATCAAACTTGGAATATTTCTACTTTCTTGAAGTACATGTGCTTCCTACACTGTTGTAGGCCAGCCAAGCTTGCGCATGACATATGGTTATTTAGAATCGAAATAGAGTGGTGATCATTTTTTTACTTAAATTTAGATGGTCATCAAATCACATGATTATAAAACATTCCCATCGAAACCAACATCATTTGGAAATGATTTTTTTTTTTGGAGGATCGTGTTCTGAAAGAATATAACTATTTCTGGATGATTGGCGTGCTCTGACTTCCAACATTATTAATGGCATCTACAATCAATGCATTTTCAGTTATGGGATGCTAGTACAGGTCAAGAATTTTCTCAATACAGTGAACATGAAAAGAGGGCTTGGTCTGTTGACTTCTCTCCGCTATGCCCTACAAAATTTGCCAGTGGAAGTGATGATTGTACTGTCAAGTTGTGGAGCATCAGTGAGGTAAACCCCTCCCATTCACTAATGCACACATGCATGCAATGTGCAGATTTTGCTTGACAGAAAATCAGTAACCAACAAAAAACTAGGGTTACGAAGTACTTGTATGTTGCTTCTTTCTGAGTATTTTTTTGTATATATGGCCTCAAGCCAGTGTTGTCAATGGTAGATTATGGTGGCTGGCCAAAAATTTGCCATATAAACATGATGTTGGGTCCTAAGGCAGTGGGCTCGAAATCCGCCATGCCATAACCCCATAGTAGAAATTTGACAACACTGCCTCAAACACAACATGAATTGAAAAGTTTTGATAATCACTGTTCGTATGCATCAAGAACACAATTTGAAAATTTCTCCTCTTAAATTAAGAATCCTTGATCACCAAACAAGTAATCTTTTTCACATCAGAAATATATTGAATCTAAGAAAAATTCAGTTTTTGTCTTTCCATCATCAGAGGGACAGATATTTAATGACCATAATTATCAAAATTTAAAGCATAAATTTTGCATCACAATGTATTTTCCCTTCAGCTCAAACTACTGCCAAACATGCATGATAGTTTCTTAGCAACAACCATTCAAGAGCTAATATAGTGCAATTTTTTTCACAGAAAAACTGTTTAGGCACAATCAGGAATGTTGCTAATGTCTGCTGTGTTCAATTTTCTGCTCATTCCTCTCATTTGCTGGCCTTTGGATCTGCAAATTACTCAACTTATTGTTATGATCTTCGCAATCTTAGAAGTCCCTGGTGTGTATTGGTTGGCCATCGTAAAGCTGTAAGCTATGTCAAATTCTTAGACTCTGAAACACTTGTTTCTGCTTCTACTGATAATACGTTAAAGATCTGGGATCTCAATAAAACCTCTCCGGTTGGTGCATCTACTAGTGCTCGCAGCCTAACCCTGTCTGGACATACTAATGAAAAGGTATGATTTTACATTTTGTCGCACTGAATGCAATTAATGTTTGTGAAGTCTGTAAGGTTTTTTTGTCACATCCTTTTATACTTCCTGTTTGTTTCGGTGTTAAATGGGACTTCAGATTGTTGTTTATCTGAGTGGCTAGTCAAATTTATGAAATGTGTATGCCTTTGGTCAAAATAAATTATTCACATCTGTGATGAACAACTACAATGGTTCAGTTTGGGTTAGTTTCTAGCTTATAGGAGCTTTTAATTGAAATTAGTATTTATTTTCTAGCTTATAGATGCTTATGGAGAAAAGATAAACGAGAAAACTTTTGAAAAAGTTGAGGTGCAGAAGTTGAAATCAACTTATTAGAGAAGCTATTACTTAGACTACTCATTGCCTCTAGTTAGAAGACCCATGGGTATCGCAAGACCGTTTAAACCTTTTCTTTTTTACGAGTACATGCGGAAAAATTTATTCAAATTAACTTATTATCTGCATCAGAAATTTGACCTTTGTTTTTGGCATTATTTATTCTGACCAATGTTTGTTTATGGTTTTATTTTATTTGGTCGGCTGACATCTTCCACCTCTGGCTATGACAGAATTTTGTGGGTTTGTCTGTTGCTGATGGATATATTGCATGTGGTTCAGAAACAAATGAGGTATATATATTAGTTTCCGGCAATGTTTATCTGTTTGGTTTTACTAATTAAAACTTAAGTGTTTAGAACATGTTCATACAATCAGTAATTTCAGTTAATTGCACTAATGTAAAATTGTAACTAATCATAAACTCTAACACTTGCAAATCCTATTATGCACCAATTTTGTGATGATATCCTTGACTTGCAAGCTTTCATATGTAATATTGAAAATTTACTAAGAAGAATTATGACCAAGATGACAAAGCAGAGTAGGTCTGAGTTTTGTGCAAAAGTCATATTCATTGGCATCATATCTATATTTTCTTACAGGTTTACACATACTATAAATCGCTTCCCATGCCAATTACTTCACACAAGTATGGGTCTATTGATCCCATCTCCGGTAAAGAGACCGATGATGACCACGGTCAGTTTGTTTCAAGTGTGTGTTGGAGAGGGAAATCAGACATGCTTCTTGCGGCCAATTCAAGTGGATGTATCAAAGTGTTACAGATGGTTTAAACAAAGTTTTCCCTTGGTGATGGCCCTCCTAAAGCTTTGCCCTTGCCACTCAGGCCAATACCATCAACTTTCCGAGGATTGAAAGAAACTATTTTGACATGTTGAGCTCTGGTTTAAAATTTGATGCAGAAGGCCTTCATTATCCACAATTATTGGATGGAGAAATAGATTTGCAATCTAAATCCAGATCTTCTTGAAAGTTGGATTCATTGCAATGAGCTTAAGCAATTTTCTGGGATCAATCTGGGAAGCAGATCAAATATGGAAAAGATTGAGAGTTTGTAATTGGAACGGCAGATGCTAAGTTGCTTCTGAACTCAAGAGTCTCTGCAAAGTGCTTGTCTGAGCCTATGTAAATTGTATCGTGGTCCTTTTCATGTTTTTTTATTCATGAAAGACTAGCAGTTGCAGTTTTGTAGGAAGAAATTATTGTTCATCAAATCATAAAACAGCTTCACCGCCATAAAGGAAAAGCATGTAATTTCATATGTAACACTTCCCTCCTGTTTTTGTCTCTCGGGGAGGCGCACCCCGCACACAATGGTTGTACATATTTACAGTAACATATTTACGGTATGTTACCGTGACAATATTGATTTTAGGTTGCTATAAAAGAATGTAAATGCAGTGTCCTTGGAGCAAGGTTTTTCTCTTATTTAGCAGAAAATATATTTTTTTTAAGTTTTTTTATTTGAAACCATATACTATTTTAATTTGCAATAAATGTTTTTCCTTCTTTTTAATAGGTATTATTATATGATCTTTAGGTGAGGAATATACTTGGAAGAAAAATGTGGAACTATAACTATTGATCGAAAAGTTAACACTTGAAACTTTTAACAATTTCATAATTATTACATATTTGAAAAGTAACAAGAAATGCACAACAACAAAAAAGAGTAATAAAGGAATAAAGGGCAAGAGCAAGAAAGTAGGGAGGATTATGAAAAATATCCACTCGAAATTCAGTTGCAAATAAACCAGTCCTAAAACACATGACATATCCAAAAGATTGAAAATAGTAGACAGTGACAAAACTTTACTTCTAATCAACCTTCCCATAAAAGCTACACTTTCTGTTTCTCATTTACCTTACCAAAATATATGCCCGTAACAAATAAACCCTGAGAAAAACTGTTTGATTCAAAATGGTCTAAGCCTCTATGGACAAAATTAGTTAACTGCGCTAAAGAACATAAAGTACCAATCTTCCACAAGTGTTGAAAGACATAAAAGGCCTTAATCCGAGATATGACCACCCATTGTCACATATGGGCTCAAAGGGGTCAATGCAAATGGTGACAAGCTTCCTCTTTTGGTCTTATTAGGATTGCTCTCTGAATCCGACAGATTTTCACATGATTTTCTTCTCATATATGGACTCAAAGGACTCAATGCCAATGGTGACAATCTACCTCGTATATTCAAACCACTATTATCCATATATGATACATGACAACTTTTTTGGTTTGTGCATGACCTTGAAGGACTCATTGGAGGTGTTGATATAAACCCCTTTTGCATCCTCACACTAGTGTTACTACTATTGACACGTCTCATTCTTGTTGGACTCAATGAATGATTCAACGTGAGTTGTGATTTTTTTGTCTTTAAACTACCAATATAATCTTTGACAATGACGTTTCTAGTTAATGGTGATTGGTCCCTTGTTTTCAGCTTTAAAGTAGAAGGTTTTGCATCTAAGACATGTCCTCCTTCATATCTTTTTCTTCTAATTGAGCTTGAAGTTGACACTAATGGTGATTGATTCCCTTTGTTAATATTGGAATTGCTCTCAGATTCTGAGACACCGGAAGGTCTTCTTTTAACAGGGCTTAGATGGCTAGACTGATTCACCTTATTTGTCCTTGAAATGCGACCAGATGAACATGGTGGTAATGATCTTGTTACTCTCAATTTTGGTATTCCTGTTTCAACCAATTTAATACATAATTAGTTTATGACACTCACCACCGTTAAACAAGGTATCAAAAAGACCATGTCACTACATAAAAAAACACTAATCTTAATTCCTAAGTATTATTATGTTAAAAAATAGGGCAGTACAAATAAGCATTTTTTGTGTCTTAATCCTTTGGTTCTCAGGAAAATGAGCTATGTTAATTCAGAGTTTGGCCGAGAGGTAAATAAAGTATGGTCAATGGTAGTTCTAGCCTGAGTTTGAACTTGAATTCTCCCGAAAGGTTGTCCCTTACTTAATCATTAACCACTTCAGTCCATTTTTACTTTTACAAAATCCATTGTTTCTCTAATCTCCTATTGCCATGGGTAATAAAAACCATAATTCATACATACATAGCATAAAACACCATATGGAAACTATAGTACTAGTATATATGTAACACAAGAAAATTTGGGGGTACTAAAATTAAAATTAAATGAAGTGTACAAAACTGACCTTGGTCTTTCTTTGCCTTGATTTGCATTGGTTTCTTCATTGAAACACTTTTCCTAGATGGTGCATCAGAAAAAGTAGACAATGTGTCACCACAAATTGATGCACTATCATCTCCACAAACTGTACTTTGGTCATTATCATCCCTACGTACCAAAGTCTCATCCTTTGGTTGCTCACACTCACAACGCTTATCTTTAGCATTATTATTATTCTGACTCTGATTAATCTTCCCTTTCTCAACAGAAGACATATTACATATCCTCTCCATTGGAAAATTCTTAAGGAAAACTCCTTCAATGTCACAACAATCAACAGGAGGGTTCTGTAGTTCAAGCTGATTGAGTTCAGGATTGATCATAACATACTCATTGTTCATTGAAAGGAACTTTTTCGTGTAACGCAAGATTCTACAAATAGACGAGAAAGTAGGACGCTGCGATGGATCGGTTTGCCAACACTTTTTTATCAAACTCACAAGATATTTTGGCGAATGGTACGGAAACAAAGGTCTCTCTCCTGCTTTGAGATTTTGATTAGTTCTATCACCTTGAAGATGATTATCTTCAAAAGGAACTTTACCAGTTAACAATTCAAAACATATCATTCCAAAGCTATATGCATCAGCTTTCTCCGAGTACTTACAAGAAGTAGAAGCTTTGGCATTTCCCTTTTGTTCTATCTCAGTTAAAACCTCAGGTGCATACCAAATTGAAGGGTTAATCTCTTCACTAGTAGGGTTATTTGTTGGTGAAGTTTTATTAATATTGTTATTGTCACTACTTTTAACAGAAGACAAGCCAAATCCAACAACTTTTGCTTGAAAATAACCTTCTTGAGAGTTCCTAGCTCTTAATAGGATATTACAAGGATTAAGGTCACCATGATAAATCTTTTTGGAGTGAAGAAACTCAATGCCTCTGGCCATTTGAAGCATGAGATCCACCACAACAGGTATAGAGAACAAAATCTGTCTCCTTGGACCACAATTCTCTTTCATGTATGTCCATAAATCCTTGTTCATTAACTCCATCACAAGAGAAAACTCTTTCTTCTCTTCATCATAAAAACCACATAGATATTCCAATATGTTAGGGTGACAAAGTGATAGCAAATTTGAAATCTCATCCTCATGAGCTTCTCTCTCACCATGAAAATGTCTTAAAGCAAAACTTTGTCCTAACCATTGGATTTCCTTAAAATCTTTTCCTCTTCCCAATCTTCTCCTCACTTGGTAATCCTTGGATCCTAACAACAAAGAAATTGGCAACAAATCCTTATTATTATTGTTGTTGTTTTTATTACTGTTGGTTTTTTCTGAACCACGCATCAATTTCTTCAACAACATATCAGCAAGATGTTGCTCATTCTTTGAACAAGTGAGTTTTGAAGAACCTTTTTTCTCCTTGAGTGCTTCTATGAGTCTCCATCTATCTTCCCTCCAAGCATTCTCCAATTGTATGCAAATCTCTCTTGGAACCAAATACTGTTTCCCATATCTCCATTCAAAAAGTTTTGGATCATTCCACGCAACATCATATTTTCTTGCAAGCATTATTTTCTTCTTCACATTCTCATCTTGATCCAAGCCTGACACCTCACCAGCATTCTCAATCGCTTCGATAACCGCGGGGAAATAACATAACAAGTTATGAATGTGAAACTCAATGCATTCTCTGTTCTGAGAAAGTGTGAGTACTTTCCCCAACCAATCTTTTGAATCTAAACAATGCTTGATGTATAGTTCACCTTCTTTGAAAACCCTGCAAAGTTCTCTGAGGGGAAATTCAAGAGGTTTCCATTTTGTTGTTCTTTCTTCAAGCTTTAAATTCTGCCTTATTTCGTCTGCGATTGTGTCGAACGCTAAAGTGAATATGTCGAGAATCAAACAACATTGTCGCTGATTGATTTGAATTTCATCGCGCAAAACCATAAGCGCTTTTAGACTTCCAAGAACCTCACCAATATGCCGGAGCTGTTCCATTCCGGCACCTCCAAATTGTTGAAAATCAAAACTGATACCTAAACAAGGAAGCCAAAAACAACAACAACAAAAAATCCGTTGAATTGAAGCGTGAGATGCAAGGAAAGAAAATAAATGAAATAAATAAATAAATATAAAAAAAAAAAATTCTTACCCTTAGTTTTAGGAGGTAAATAAAAGAAGCAAACAAGAAGAATAATGTGAGGAAAGGGAAGAGGAAGGGTTGGTAAGTTTTAGAAACTTGTTTGCATTGCAATTGCAAAGTGGTATAATGAACAATTTTTTGTGTCAAAACAAACATTTAAGACAAAAAAGAAAACGGAAAATCTGAGGCAGGTTGGTTAAGGAATTAGGTTATGTTACAAGAATGAATTAAATAATGTTGGTGTATCCAACAAAGAATTGAATTCAACTATAAGAATTATTAAGCAGTTACTATTATGTTTTGTCGTTAAGAATTGAGAATTGTTTCGGAACAATAGAGAAATGCAAAGGGCCGTTGCAAATCTCCGCTCTTCCCGCGAGTGCTCTCTTCTTCTGTGATCACATTCACATATATATTTTTATTTTTATATATATTAAATATAAAAAGTGTTTTTTTTACTATTTTACTATTAGCAAAACAAAAATGGTACATGGTGGTAGTGGTCAACGTTGACTCACTCATTCACAAAGCTTTTTTAGAATTTTGACAAAAAAAAAATAATTGCTACTTTTTCATTCAACGCAAACATATAGCGGTGCTCTTTCCCCACTCAACGACGTCGTTTTGCTGCTAAAAGTTGAAATTGAGGATTTGTATTAGATTATATAAAATAAAATAAAATAAAAAAATTGTTATCTAATTATTTAGAGAATATTTACTAATATTTTTAAGAATTTTATACCCTTTACACCTTCACATTTATCTCTGCAATTTTTTAAAAATTGGATTTTACACCTTTCATTTTTACCTCCCCTCATACATAAGGATCATATTGCCAAACTACATTATCCTCTTGATGCTTGTTTGCTCCTCTTCATTTAGGCACCGGAAAAAAAAAATATTTGCATGTTAAAAAGAGGAGAAAAAGATAACCTGAAAATTTTAGAAACAAAAAAAATAGTCTATATTAAAATCAGAAATTTTCAGATTTTCCAATAAATACATATATATATATATATATTTATTGAGAAATTCGTTTTCCAAATTTTTCATTATACAAAATACATATCGAAAAATAAATTTTCAGTATGTGAAAACACAGAAAATGTTATTTTTTTTTATTTTTCGAGAGAGAAATATGTTCGGAATTTTTTTTTATATTGGTAGAGATGAAATTTTTAGAAGTTAATATTTATGCTCAAAAGTTAAAAAGGGTGAGCACTTGATACTGGGCTATCTTCAATGTTAGACAAGTGCTACCCAAACAGAAAAGTGTCGGGGCCCAAAATATGAAAATTAGAAGTAAATGAAGATATGTTTCACTTTTTTTTTTCTGACCGGATGAAGATATGTTTCACTTTATACTTTTAATAAAACTCAAATTTTATAAATAATAGAGGCGTTATTTGAAAATCAAAAAGTTAACATTATATTCAATACCATATAAAAATACACAATTTATAAAGATCGATGTGGTTGAAATAGAGGAAAAAACATTAAAACAAAACACTACCACGTCCAATACCATATTAATATAAATACGACATTGAACATTTTTTTTTTAGAGATTAATTTTTATGCAATGGTGCAAAAACATTTTTTATATATATTGAATTAAAATTACGCTATAGTAACACTATTTAGATTAGTTTTTAAAATATGTCTCCAACAAAAACATATATAGAATAATTTAATTAGATGTATGTGTAAATAAATTTTACACTATTAATATATACAAATTAAATCTATTACCACTTAATATTACTCTAAATAGTCTTAATAATATAGTCTAGTCCGTATAAAATTAAAAAGTAAACAATCAAAATATTTACAAAAAGAAAGACATGACAATTTAGAGAAGGTTGAAATTAGGTGACTTGTATTTTTGCAAAAGAGATATAGTTACTAATTATATTTAATAGTGTTATATGTAAATCTCACATGTTTATACATTAATTCACTATCTTACTTAATTTATTAATTTATTTTTATTAAATTATCAATATATTATATTTATCACATTATTTTTTATTTTTTTCAAAAATATATCAACCTTTAAATATACATCAAATATTTTTCAATTCATACAACAAAAAAAAACATTTTTGGTTTGTCGAATAGAAAAGCAGTCAAGGATTATTAATAGGTGGGACTGAGTTGATTGAGTTGGATAAGACGTGTCGCGTCATGTGAACCAAATCACCATGTTGTACACTTGCACAAAACCGTTGGACAGATGCCACGTGTACGGCTTCGATTTAATCATTAGGGGACCTCAGAATAACAGAAAATCCTCCGTACTTTTGTCATTTTCTGGTCTTATTGTTTTTCTGTACGGCTTTAGGTGTGTCATCTATCAAGAACATGTTGGTCGTTTACCTTGTGATTTTTGACACACAAATAATTAAAAAAAATAAAAAATTTATCATTATTAATTCACACGACCTTAAAATTTTAAGTTCAAATCAAGACATTCAATCTAATAAAAATAGAAAAAAAAATAATTTATAATTTTAAAATTATATAAATATACAATATTTGTGTTCATGCATGTATGTGTCTGAAAAACATTTATATCAATTAAGTTATGAGATTGAAAGGATATACAGTGTGGGGGACCAAATATGTTTGAGAATACGAATAAAAATGTGGGAGCCCAACACTGCTTAAGAATGAAGCAGCAAGTGGGCTTTTATTGTAATTGTAGATAAGACAAATATGCAGGCCAGGCCTTTTTCTTCGAATACGTAAAACCTGCAATCCTCGATCTACCGGATAATGACATTACATGTCAGATGTGACTTTAACGTAGATATTTTACAATCGGATCATATCATAACCTTGCACATGAACACCCTAATTTGTGAAACTAACATAGAGGAGGGTTAGGGGTATAAAACATATTTGATTAGAGCTTACTTACATAAATATGTCTCACTCAACACATATTCAGAGTATAAAAAATTTAATTGTTTTTTATGATATCGTACATTTTTTAGGTATAATTTGTACATTTTTATATTAATCTATCACATGTATTTATAATTACTAATAGTCTAAAAATCATTTATACTCATAGTGTATATGAGTTAAATACAAAGCACATGTATTTGTTATATGTCTTTTGAATTTTACTATTGAAGATGTATTTTATAAAATATTACATCAACTAGTTAGATATATTGAATTTAAAATTTTGTGTAGAAATATATAAGAGAAAGTAAAAAGCATGAAAACGGGTAACGAAGTCCCAACCTAACATGGTCCAAAATAAGATATGGTACTACGAATTTGTGCTTTCGTTCCTTTAAGCTAGTGACATAAAAAGGAGTATCAAGTATATGCCACATGCACCCCTCTGTTCTGCCTGTGTCAGAATAAATTAAATCCGAAGACCCAAACCATTTTCATGACTCTCAATTCCATGTGCCACTTGGCCTCATACATGCTCTTGTTTTTTCTTTGGCTTTTATTTATTTATTGGATGGAACCACTATGCCTTAATTTGGCCAAAACAAAATATAAGCACTCAAAAGAAGCTCATTGGCTTTTCAACTTTTGGCTTTTCAGGGGACCAAAAGTTTTGCCCTTTTCTTTTGTTTTATTTTCTGTCTAAACCCTAATTAGCTTCTTAATCCATTACTGTATATAGTTCACCAGAAAATTAAAAAGGAAACAAATCCTTTTCATTTTATGTCAATAACTTGAGGTAAACTTTTAGGAGCCTAAAGAAAAAATATATCACTTGTCACCTATGCATGCCAGAAAACCATATCCTCCCTTAGCATTAGCATAGTTATAAGAACGTTCACAAAGTTTTAATTTATGCCAAAAGTCTAGCTCATGACAGCTCAAACTTTTCAAATAATTAAAAATCTTAACGTTAGATTCAAATATAAGTGGTTAGTATCATATTTATTATGAATAATATAAATGTTACATTTATAAGAAATACGATTTATATATTTGATGTCTTAAAATTTTGAGTAAAAATTAGTATCAGAATCTCTTATAATTGTGGAATATTTGATCATCTTCAATATCATGAATAAGTGGCATTAGTTCGGTCAAGAGAAATTGAATTCTTAATATACTTTATAATTGAAATATTCTTTAATTTTCTAAGAC
>JBBPBP010009780.1:1459262-1477681 GCA_037974735.1 Cicer chorassanicum
AAATTGATTTTGATATTTTTTTGTTATTTTTTCTTATAAACAGGACCAAGGTAGTATATAATAAATAAATGTGTTAGAAAGGTTTAATTAAATTCTTTATTCAAACAAGCCCAAAGATCTACTAATGAGTTTTTTTAATATTCATCTTTATTAACTACTATTTTTTTTATAATAATTGTTCACTTCAAAAGTCTCTCATCAAGATAAAATAAACACAAATTTTAAAAAAGAAAAATAGAACATATTTTACAAAAACAAACACCCTATATAATTAGAGCATCATAGTATTCATTTTCATAATTTTTTCAATTAATTCAATTCAATATGTTTAAGAATATGTATCTTTTCTATGCTTATGATATCTCTACTCCTTTTTATTACTCAGTGAGTGAGCACTTGACAAAAGATGCAGGTAAATGAAATATTGCACTGCAGGCTGTAATGAAGTATGGCAAAAATTAATGTGCAGTGTAGGTGGATAACCAATATGATTTTCAGACAAAGTTAATATTCGCAGTTAAAGTTATGTCAGTTAGTCTCCTATCCTACAACACTTATTAATTAATCTATGCATTTTTAGTGTTGAATGAATGATTTTGGAAGAATACTATTTATTGTCACAACATAGAAAAATGCATTCTAACGCTGGTTGCCATATGGTCCTTCAATATTTTGAAACAAAATGCACCAACTTCTGTTGATATTGCTATGAAACATATGCCCAAGTTAAATCACAAGCTCAAGAAAATGAACCAAATGCTTAATATCAGCAAGACATAAATGAAGAAACCACCTTAATATATTCTAGAGTCTACATGCATTAAAAATACCATGATTTAAAATCAGTAAAATTAGTTTGGATTTTTGGGGTAACAGCAAAGAATGCTCTTGTTAACAGTTTGGAGAACAACATTCTCAGATACACTCAAATGCTGAGATTTTTTATCATTCACCTCCCTCTGTGGTAGAGAGTGGAGTATCACATTGAGAGAATGTGTGCTGTGTTTCACTTTCAGCTTGGTTTTCAGACGATGGTCGATTCTCTATATCAATCTGCCTTACATTTTCAATCATCGTTACAATTTCTGACATCTTAGGTCTTTGATCATGCATCCTTACAACACATGACATGGCTATCTGTAACATCTCAACCATCTCTTCTTCTATATTAGGACATCTCATAAGCTCTAAGTCAAATACTTCAGCTGTCCATTCTTCTCTCACAACTGAATGAACCCATCTCACAAGGTGGATAATCTCATCACCTCTAGTTGTGTGGATAGGAGATTTTCCAGTTAGAAGTTCTAGTAACACCACGCCAAAGCTGTAAACATCTGAAGCCTGTGTCGCTTTCCTCGTGTCTGTGACTTCAGGTGCTCGGTAACCAGCTGCTCGTGAGACGGGCTGGGTGACTGAGCTCATTATGGTTGCTAGGCCAAGATCAGATACACAACCATATTGTTTTGTGTTGAGAAAGATATTTGAGGATTTGACGTTGCCGTGTACAAGTTTTCCACCATTTTCAGAATGGATATGAGCGAGGCCTCGTGCAGCACCTAAAGCTATTTTGATCCGAGTATTCCAATCTAAAGGCACCTTGTCCTCTCCTCTTTTACCTGAAATTTTCAGAAAGCAATGGTGCTTATACACAAGGATAATATAGTTGTACTATGTGTAGTATATACTAAAGTAAAATATTCAAGACACATTGTTTCTGATTAAGTGTAAGTATTTATTCATTAATTTGATCTTTGCCACATCATCCTATAGGCAAGACTTTCCAACTTGTTTGTCATGAAATAGAACTTTTCACAGATTAGCATTCAAATATAGAAGATGCTCAGCACTCCAGAGAGAAACAAAAGATATATTTTCGCATAGGAACTTACAACGACAACAACAACCAAACCTTATCACACTAAGTAGAGTCAGCTACATGGATCAAACATTACCATAATGTTCGTCTTATATCATATCTCTATCAAATTCATTAATCATCTCTAAGTCCTTCTTAATAGTTTTTCTTATAGTCTTTCTAGGTCTTCCTGTGTCTAGAGATCACATAGGAACTTACAACATAGCCAAAAAAGCAAAATTCCAAACTCCTAATCTTATGCCATCTACTTAATTTCCTCACAGCTGAATTTTGAGTCAGATGAAGGTTATCAAGAGACAACATTCTGACTAGCAACCATTCCTTTCAATATATTATTGATGATACATTCAAAGTCAAGAAGTAACAAACAACCACATCCATGCACAAAAAATAAGCAAAAGATTCTAAACAATTGAGCATCATAATCATCAATACTAATTTTAAAAGCAATTTGTGAGATAAAAAATTAAACTTATGCCACATACCATGCAACAAAGCAGAGATGCTACCCTGACTATAGTAGTCATATACAATCAGCTTCTCATCTTTGGAATAGTAATAAGCCTTTAGCTCAACCACATTCTCATGTTTAAGACTTCCAACAATATCCATGTGTTGTTCAAAATCCTTTTTTCCAACAGCTACCTCCTTTAACCTCTTCACAACAACTGTGGCTGCATCCTCAAGTATGGCCTTGTATGCAGCACCAAATGTTCCCTTACCAAGTACCTCAGCAGAAGCCCTTAATAAATCTTCCAAATCAAAGGTATAGTTACATCCCTCAAAGAAAAAAAGCTTATTGTTTGCATCTTGGTTTCTTGATACCATTTTTTCAGGAGACATTTCTCCTCCTTTCACCAACTTACCATCAAAGGCATCTTCATCTTTCCTTTTAGAACACAAAACAAACATTAAAACAATGAATGCTGCAAGGCATAGAAAAGCACCAACAACAATAATTCCCAATAGTACTGTTCCACTAAGCCTTCCAACATGTTTCTCAGACTTAGAACAATTTTTGGAACATTGTAAAGTAACAGGAGAAAAAGTACCAAGAGAAATATTGTTTCCAACAAATGCTGACTTAGGAAACCTCTGAAAAGAAACAGGAACAACCCCTTGCAAATTGTTGTTAGACAAATTAAGTTGTTGCAACAAAGGCAAGTTTATATCAGGGATTTCGCCGAAAAGCGAGTTGTTTGCGAGATTCAAACAAGCAAGGTGACTCAAATTGGAAAGTGATAAAGGAATGGTGCCAGTGAAATTGTTATTAGACAAATTTACAACAGATAGATTCTTCCAAACAGAGAAATCAGGTAAAGGACCTATAAAATTGTTGGATCTAAGGTTCAATGTTTGCAACCCTTTGATGCTATTAATTGTATTAGGAGGAATTGTGCCATGAAATCCAACTTTTTGCAATTCAATAGCTACAATTTGAGACTTATCTTTGCTACAAGTTACACCATTCCAACTAGTACAAGGAGAAGAACTCACATTCCAATTCAAAGTTCTAGAAGGAGGTAACTTTTTAACAAACTCTAACAAAGCTTTTTTGTCTTCAACAGGTTCTGCATTTCCTTGCAACACTATCAAACCAATCAAATAAACGGAATACAGAAAAATTCTACAAAGAAAATACCCCATTTGAGAATGAGTTGTTCCTGCTACTTCAGTTCATTCACACTGCACACAAAGCACACACAAAAACAAGTTTAGTTTTTTTTTATTAAAGGGTTAATTTAAAAAAACAAAAAGATACAATTTTTACCTCATATATGGAAAGGAAAGAAGAAAAACTAAAAAGGGTATGAAAAAAAGAATGAAATTGTGTAAGTTTTTAAGTCAACGGAAAAAGCATGGTGAAGGTGTAAAAGCATGATGATGTTGCAGTTCAATCTTTTTATGGTTATTTATCATGTGGTAAGTTAATTTATTTAATGTGTTTTCCCACCTTCTTTATATTCTAGATCTGACCAAAGAATGTACTCTAAGCGTTATCATTTTGAAAAGGAGATGAAGAAAAAGCGTTATATTTATAAAGGAAAAAACGTACATGTTATGATTAATGAGAAATCATGGTGATAGGTGAAAAGTAGGATCCAATGCAACAAAGAAAACAGTGAATATAATGTAGTAGATAAGTTATTGTTTAATATATTGTATTGTAATGTAAGGTAACTGAAATGTGACTGCCACTTCTTAACACTTTTATTATCTGTCACAGTTGAAAACAAAATTATTACTATTTTTTCTAGTTTCTTAGGTACAAATCATGAGGAGAATTTTATTATTTTTTTGGTAGAGGCTAAATTCTTTATTAGAGGACATAATCATTTATCATTAAACAATTGGTATTTCTTTTCAACTCCAACTCATTGCTGAATACTAGTAGTAGAGAATCTACTACTTGATTGAAAGTCCTTTTCGTGTCACCTATTTTTGGATTCACTCCTTTTTTGTTTTTAGGAATGGATTCACTCTTATTAGTGCTAAAAGTGTTTTTTTTTTCTTTTTTATGTTTAGATTTGTGGTGAGATTGATAAAATAATATTGATTTATTATAAATTTGATAAAAACTATACTATAGAGCTTTTATAAAACCACAGGTGATTTTGTGAAATCAATAAGACACTTCAATTAAAATGAATTATTCATATTTAGGTATTTTTGAAAATAGTTGCTTTTATCTCTAACATAATTCTAATTTACAGATGAGATTTATAATTTTTAAGCTTTTTTTAAATTATTTTTCAAGAATTGTGGAGTAAACATGAGTTTGTGAATGCCGCTTACACATTAACTTATGTGACTACTTTTTATAGGGGTGATAGATTAATTATTTACAAATTTTTTCAAAGACATAGTAGGTCTCACCTAATTTTCATTGCCATTTTTTAATATTAAATTTTTTTCTTCCAATTCAATTTTTGGGTGAATTCATCCGAATACAAATCTTTATCTTTAAATAAATTTTTATTTAAACTTAATTTTACAAAAATATTCCATTCGAAATTAATTTTTATATCACAATAAAACTAACATATATGAGATTAGATGGATCGCTATTGTGTCCAACTCGTACAACACTCAAAATTTGACATCCCTTGAAAACAACTACAAATATAAAAATGTGCTAAAACAATGATGATTATTAAAGATACGAAGAACATTAAATTTGATTACATCATGTTTAACTTTTTAGGTGTAGATGAATAAATAAAGGTAAAAAACTATCTTAAATTTTTTTTTTTTAAAGAAACAAGTTGTTCGATTTATACGCACATAAGTATATATTTTAATTCTCAACTTAGATTTTTTATAAATGTTATGTGTGTGAGTCTATGGTTCATAACAAACACAGTATCATCCACTTTATTTCACTTATCTTTAGCAAGCCTAATACTTTCCCTGCTGATGGACTCTTACAGAAGAATCTTCCATGAGTTTAATGTCCCATATTATATGCTTTCACAACACAAAAGTAAGAGAAAACAAGTCATAAGCTTCTTATGGTTGAAAAAATTTGGTTCGTTAACCATGGTCATTGATCAAATTCCTACCATTGTAACTCTAAAAGGAAAATGAGAAAACAAGACAAAGGAGTATTTGTAGGACTTTGGTGCCTGCCAATTTTTTTAAAAAAAGTTAACTAAAACAATTTCATGTACATGACTTAAATGTTTATATTAAAATGCAAAACACACACATAGAAGAAGAAAAAAAAATTCTTCATATTCATGATATTTCTTTCTTAAGTTAACTGCTTCCACTCCATGTACATCAATTAGATGCATATATTGGAAAAGTGGTTGATCTTGAACATAACACATGTATCTCTCTACTCAGTTACATGCCCTTCCTTTTGAGAAATATTTCAATTCACATTCCACCATCTTTGATATGAGGTCCCCTCTTATTATGATTTTTAGGCTGCAAGATTTGTTAAAACAATAACCAATGCTTGGTAGTTTATTTTTGTTAGTATTTGCTTTCAGTTTGCACATGGAAGTCATGTAGAAGGGACAACAGAGAGCTCCAAGCGGCCCGTCCATTCTTCGCCTGGTTTTAAAGTTATCGGTTTTTCAACTGCTGCACCGTCCACGCAGAGCATATGCTTGTACTCTTCATCCCCTAAATCCACTATTGACTTTGATTTTTTCTCCCAAGGATTCCAAACAACTATGCAATGTTAAAATTTACATGGATGGTTAGTTTTAGTTATATTGTTTCTGTAATGAAATGAGATGAGATTTCCAATTATAGTACTTTGATTTTGAGTTTGAAGTGTTTTTAGTTGCTACCAATTATAGACACTTACCAACATCCGGAAGACCTTCCTTTCGTATCACAAATGTTCGCTTCCTTTCGTGATCAAGAACAGCTACCATATTGCAAGAATCGAGATACACTCGATCGACCTAACACATGACAGGAAATAAAATCTCAAGCTTTCTTGAGTAATTGAAGTTGATAATAAATATAATAAGAATTGACTTGTATGAAAATCATCATCAATTGCCTCACCTCAGATTCAAATGTCAAAGCATCTCCTTGTTCGGTGAAGCGTTCCTTCTGGCATAAGTTATCGAGGTAGTCAAGAGTTTCCAACCCTTCTACCCTCACTTCACTGTCAATAATCAGCACAGGTTAAGGTTAACTTAATAACTTAAGCTTATTCAAAGATTTGCAACTCAACAAAAATTAAAATTGAACATAAGGACTTGTGTGGAAAAATTAGTCCTGATACGATAATCGATATTGATCTAATGTTGGAACTGGTGGAATAGCACACAAACCTGATATCAGAGATGGAGAAATATGTATGACATGCAAAGGAGAAACTGAAAGGTTTGCCATTGACATTCCTGATGCGAGATATCAAGGTCAAACGTCCATCTGCTGCCAAAGAGACCCTTAGGCGAAACTCGAAGCTGAATAAAATAGTTTAGAAAACAGTACATAAAATATTTTCATCCAACAATCTCAAGATACATGTGACTCTATTAGTACATAAAAGTATTTCATCCAAAAATCTCAAGACTACTTTCTTGGATACAATTCATTTTCTGTTTTGATACAAGCCACTAGTCCTTTTGTAGTTATATATATCATCTCAGTTATTTTCAGCTCCACAAATTCAATGTTAGTAAAGTATAGAAGATATTAAAGCCCTCACCTATGTGGCCATAGCTTCATATCATCTTCAGATGGTTTGAGCAGCAAGTCAATGCAAGCTTTTCCATTGGAATCATTGGGAAGAGGTGGAGGATTTTGATCAATAACCCATATCTTATTCCTTGCAAATCCATGTTGCTCTAGTGTTCCTCGGTTTCCAAACTGCAAAGATTTCACCAATGTCTTATATTATCTATCTATACTCCTAAATATAAGATTATCTTGAGATTTTGTCTTTTTTATAAGATTTACCTATATACCCTTAACTATGTTATGTAACCTGCAGTAAATACTATATGTAAACATCAACCAATTTTTTTTCTTCAAAAGGGTAAATTGTAAAATAATATTAATTGTCAACAAACTTAAACAGTATCAGCTTTTCATAATTCTTACTATTTAGTCTACAAAGTCTTATATTTAAGATCGGATGAAGTATATAAATTTATGTAGTTCAGGTGTCTAAAATTACCTGTGGAAAACAGATTGGAATTCCTCCTCGTACTGGTTTGGGAGGACTAAAGATTGCCTAATTAAAAAAGAGAGAAAAATGTCATAGAAATTTTTACACTTTACAAACAAAAATAAGGTTACTACTAATTGGTAATTGTTGAGAAATAACTTACATAAAATAAAAAACCTCAATTACCTTAGTACTAGTAAACAATAACTCTTCACCACGTTCTGTTTTCCATGAAAGAACTTGCCCTCCATGCAAGCTAACCTGATCAAAAACACACACACACGAATTTCATCAATCAAATTCAAAAGGGTGTGTGAGTTAGTTCAAAGAGTTAACAAAAATTTATCTAACCGTTGCTGAAGCTCCTCGAATGTTTCGAAGAACCACTTGGTCAATTCCATTTTTGTCCTTGGTAATTTCAATTGCTGTTCTGTTATGATCACTTTCACCTCCTGAATGATTCATTATCAAGAAACTCTATCTCTTTTTTTTTCTCTCTTTTTCTAAATTCTAAGTAATGAACACCAAAAACTGATTTATTAGACTTTAACAAAACCAAATTTGATGTGACAGAATCGGTTCAGCACATGAAAAATCACGAGCTTCCCATTAACAACTTTGTTTCTTGTGACAAACAAAGTTTTTTTCGTGAAGATTGAAAACTAAGGCTAAAATATAGAAAGAGTAATAAATTTTTGGGACCGTTATATGTAACAGAGAAACAAAAATTAAAATCCTAATTAAAAGGGAAGAAATAATGTTGATAGTTACAACTCAAAGAGTCAAGATAAAAAATACTATCGAGGATAAAATGGTGTCTTGTCGACTTTTTTGGGGTTTAGGTAAGCATGTTTTTTTTTTTTTTTTTAATGTTAATAAAAGGATGGATTTTGAAGAATTAATGAAAATGGGTCAGTTTTAAGAAATAGTCACATAATGAAGGGATCATAAAGTTAATACTAAGAGTGATCAAATCTGTTATCATGATTAATGAGGTTATTACTAGTTTAGTTTGTAATTAGGGTAACAAAACATGTTATTCGTTAAAGACTCTAATATGAATACGTGACTCAGCAAAACCGGAATCAACGACCAAGTTGATAAATTAGAGTTGTGCTCTTTTAGACACACATGGTGATGATGGATTTTGGGGGTTTGATTTTTTTAAGTGGACACAAATATTTTGGATGTACAAAAAGATATATATTATTTAATTATTTTAATATATTTTGAGTATAATTAAATAGTGTGTCTAAATGTGTTTATTTACACAAAAATTGGTGAGATAGTAGATATGAATAAGATAATCTTGCAATATGTTAGTTAGGTGACATATATTGAAAAGGAACAAACACATGTCATCCAAATTTAAGTGTTACCAATTAATATTTTTGGGTAAAGAGAAGTGCTATTATTTTGTAATTATAAAAATAATAATAATAAAATGTTATATTTGATCAATGAATACTGAGTGATCATATATTTTATAATATATTATCGCATATTTTATAATATATTACTCAATAGTATACAACTTTATAACAAAAGTAGAATAAAAATAAAAATTGGTTCAATGAAAAATTCAAGATTAATTTAATACTAAAAAAAATTCCCTATTTTAAATTAAGTTGAAGAACGTTAACATGGTGTAATGGTTTAGATTTGCCAATTTTTTATCACTTTATATATTTTTTAAATTGTTAGTCTATATATTTAATGGAAAGAAGAGATATATTTTTTAAATTGTTAGTTTATATATTTAATGGAAAGAAGAGAGAGGCATAAAATCAACCTTTTATATAGTTTTGTAAATTAAAGTATTCTCCCACAATTGTTGAGGTTTAAAATAACCGAGAATTATATAAAAATTAACTTCTCCCAACATATTTTTTCATTTGTAGAGATAAATATCCAAACATTTACAATTGAGTTAATTTTGACACAACTTATTTAAATTTAAATTTAATCTGAATAAACTCAATTAAATTTATTAATATTCGGTTCGAGTAGTTGATTTGACATTTTAAATATGCAGATCTGTGAACTCAACCCATCAACATGACATAAATATTTTTATGTATTTTTTCTATTATTGATATATAATTATAATTTAGTTATTTAATTTTATTTGAGAATGTATTGTTAATTTAATTAATTTAAGTATTTTGTTGTGTTTGTGGATGTATTTTAAATATCGAATGATAAATTAAATGAAATTTTATGATTTTTAAGATGTTTATGTATTTAAATTTAATTATATTTTTTCAAAATTAAATTACAAAAATTTATTTATAACCCACGAACTCAACTTAACTCATTTTTAATCAAATTGATTGAGTTCAGGTTTGCTGTAAAAATTACGAATTGAGAATTTAACACAATCTAAATAAATTTGTTCAATTTAAATATCAGATTCAATTAAAACCAATATAATTCAATCCGTAAACACTCCTACATACAATTTACTATGGAATTAACTTTTTATTTACTTAGATGCTAAAATCAGGGCGTACAAATGTTGAATCCTGCTAGTGCGATTTCTATTTTCATTTACAAGCTATTAAATCATAATGAGATCCTATGTTAAGAAACATTTCAAATTGTGCACAAATAGTACTTTCTTCCCTATGCAAATAAATCAGGGAAGAAGTCCTTTTTTTATTAGAAAATCAAGAAGTCTTACCATAAGGCACAATTTGCTGAAGATCCAACTACACATGCAGACGACTAAAAATTATGGATATGTATTTTTTTTTTTTTAAAAAATTCACCTCTAAATCTTTCTTTTAAAAGCCTTTAAATTTTATCCGAAATTAACTAATACAGAGATGAATTTTAACCAATTCAAACATAAATTTTTATGTATTTAAAAATATTGAATATGAAAAATGAGAGAAGAAACATATTTTTTAAATGATTTTGGAATGAGAAAAATTGGTCCCAGACAAATTGGGCCTTTAAAAAATGACTTGGACTAACCAACAATTAGAAAATTATACTCCATACCTTCTTTATGATACGGTTACATTTTACACAAATTATCTATTCTATCTCTTTTTTTAAACATAAAAAATAAAAGTATATTGCCCCACCACCATCTTCAATTTTTGTATTGAATATTTTTAAAATATATAATTTTTATAATACATTTGTATTTTAAAAAATATAAGTTAAATTTATCAAAACACAACTATTTATTTAAAAAAATTCAATTTTAAAATTTCTGAAATGTAAATAGATTCTGAAAAACTTAAAATTAAAATTTTCGGATATTTAAAGAAAAGGTAAAGAGGCATATTTGAGAAATATTTCCGGAAAACTATCCTGAAGATCTCCGGTAATTATACTTTATTGTTTTTTTATTAAAAAAAAGGTAAGATAAGATTTTCAATTAAAATAGGGGTAGGGGTATAATTTTAAAGGGATGGAAAAGTAATAAACCAAATATTTTTTGAATGGGTCTAAAGCAATAGTTTTTCTGGAGCTGACTGTGTACACACGTATTGAGTGAAATATGAACTATGAATTTTTCCACTTTAACGACTATTTTACTTTAAAGAAAACAATTTCAAAAGTGATTTTATGCGTATTATTTGTTGTATATTTTAGTATACAAAAAATATTAAAGTGGTGGATGTAACTAAATTTTCGTAATGAAATACTGCATGTAAACAAACTTCCCCTAGTATCATTCCATATGTTCCATGTTAATAAAAAAAATGAACTAAGCAAAAAGGGCCTGAAGGCATCATAACCTAGCATCATAGATTGGTAATCGCCAATCTACTTTGACCAAAAAATGAAAAAAAAAAACGAATGGGCAATCTACAATCAAGAATGAATATAACATGGAAATCTCAATTCTAGTAATACTTTTTTTACGCTATCCCATGGGGAAAAGGTGTAGTTTAATGGGCAAGAGTAATTTATATTACATGATTAAATGGGGAAGGATCAGCTTCTCATAAACGGGGAAGGATAAGTTTCTCAAAATCAGACAAGCATAATGTCAATTTCTCAATACCTTTGAACAATCCCGCAAAACATGTATTTGAGCATCTAACTATCTATTGTAGCTTATATAACCAACAGTTCCCGGCCTTCAACTGGAAGAATTAACGTATGGTTGAAAAATTATGAGAGAGGAAAATCACTTGAAGCGAAAACAATGATGGTCGAAGTAACATGTTCTGTTTCCTATACATCCTTCATAGTTCATATAACACTCAAATTGTCAGTGACAAGTCGTCATACTCCTGCACAAATTGCACCTGAAAGATAGCAAAGAAACATATATAATATTTTAATGTAACTGTGGAAACGGCCAAAATTCATCACCATTAGTTTAATTGTTAGCCTTAGCTTATTTAATTGGAATTCATTCAAAACAATCTGATTTAAAAAAGTCCAATTGCAAGCATGTGTATGTGACTGTCAAAGGATAGAAAGAAAGAGACCTGTGGACCACGATGAACAACAAAACTTATTTTCATCAATGTGGATCACGTCCAGCCCAATAAACCATGATCCGGTACTTACATCATCATGTGCATATGTACGGAGAATAAATCTGCAGATAAAATATAAAGTTATTACAACCATTTTTAACACAATTTCGAAAACAAATAGAAAAAAAAAAACCACACACAAAAAAAGGACGGAATACTACACCTGTTTATTGAAATAAACTGGGCCAATGCTTTTGAAATGGCATAAACCTCGCCTGAAGCATGTCGAAAGTACCTATATATCAGACAAACACTTATATATGAATGTTATAAAGGAAGGCCAGATAGAGAGAAGCAAATTCTGGATAAAGCAGCATAATACCATGATTTGGACAGTATTTTAGGGTGTAAGCAAAAAGTTAAGGCAAAAAAAGGGACTGATATTTAGGAAAACTGTTAGAACGGTGATCCCATTCACCTGATGTATATGGCGTTACAGTGTCATTTTTGAAAACTATGAATACATGATACAAAATAGTCTCAGTGGACATTTCACTTTTATCCAGAAAACAATCCAAATTATTAATCATTATTGTCAAAGTTCTATTGCTGCTTAATCTCATCAAGGAATTCATCTGATGTGAATGAACCATCTTTGATAAGCTATCACACTCAAACTATCAGTAGATTGGGTAAATTTTTTTGAAGGTGAGTTTTAAATTAATGACATCATATAGAGTTATAGACTGGCGCTAAATAAAAAACAATTTGGCAATTCATCTCAAATCAAGAAATACATCAGTATCCTAGAAAAGAACAGTCTTAGCTTTATAATCAACACTCCACCATAAATAAAAATTTAAAAAGTTACATTTTCTAAAATACTTACTTTTTAAACCTCAACAGTTGTCAGAAAAAAGGGTCTTGCTAGTGTCTTAAATGACACTGGTTAAGGAATAAAAAATTGGAAAGTTTTCCTTGAAAATCACAGTATTCAAAAGCTACACTTCTATTAAAAAAATTATACTTATGATTCCTGTAACCAATGTTCTTGGTATTTGCCACACAAAAAGAGAACAATTGAGTCTCTATTACTCACGATTTTCCATCACCGAATTTCCACCAGTCTGGCTCGTGCCATTGATGTGTCCTGTAAGATTTAGATAAAATGAGAAAAGGGAGAAATTAATACCAAAATAAACTATTTTCATAAGCCGAATGAAACATTGAAGTTTTTTGAGAAGACTCACGGTTCAGAGAAAACTTCTCCCGATTTCATACAACCAATATATGCACGGGGCTTGTCCAAATGAGAAGTTAGCACTACTCCAAGGGCATCTGTAGAATAAATTATGTCATACAATCAGTGACAAAGGAAAGCTCCTTCCAGTTCCAGAATAACATCAGCAAACAGTAACAAAGTTTGAAAACAGTCCAAGTAAAGCACATATCATAACTCTCTTTGCAAATTAAAGTACGGCTAAATTGGCCCTTCGAAAAACATTATCAAGCTAGTTGGATCACAAGCAGGAAAATATCATTTTCCAGCTTCCACTAAACACCTAATAGAAATTTGAAGACACTTTGGGTCAACAATCAAACAAAGAAATTGTATACACAGTGGACTTTTTGCAGTCAGCTGGTTGGCCAGGTCAGCAAGCTTCCTTCCTTGGCAAGGACCAAGGTTATTGAATCAAAATAAGATCAATGTGACGTTTGGGATGGTAAACTTGGACCGAAAAATTTGCACTTAAACAGAAAGGTTTGCACAATGGCTTTGATCTATAGCTTTAAATTTTATTAGAGCTTGATCCAATAAACGGCATAAAGGCCAAGATCACATTTTGATGTGGCGCTTAGATGATAAACACAAACAGGACAAGTTGTGTCTTGGACAGTAGACTTTTAGTCCAATGGTAAATGCAATACATCTAAGTTCACATATTCAGTCCAGTTGCAACTATGGAAAAGGAGATCTCTGCATCCTCCTTGACTTGGGATTGGAGAGTCTCCTTATTTTGAAGCAGTACTATTGCTGATTGAAATACTTCATCAATTTGAAAAAGGCGACGGCGCATGCCATAGAAAGAGATTAAAATCCATAAATGTAATCGGCTAAACTGTTCATTCTTTTCTTATACCTCTTTCATGCAAATACCTAAAAAGTCAGGTATAATTTTATTCAACAGTTGGGGTCACTTTCTAGATTCTGAAACACTCCCGAGAGTCCTAGGGAGAAAATTGTCAATCTGAAGTTGCATGTTCATAATGACAATGTCATATGGAAAATCTTAGTAGTCCACTGAATTAACAACTAGATCAGGAAAGGACTGGTAGATTTGAACCCTACCACAGATAATCTTCTTGACCATTAATCCAATTGGCTTAGAGCAATGCCATCACCTTCTGAATCTTCACAATTTGCTTGAGATTTAATAATTTTATCTATCTTTGGGGGAGGGACCTGTCATGAAATTTTAGCTCATCCACAAATTATTGGTACCAATAATTTCCCTTGTTTATTATACACAATTTCTTCTAATTCTTAAACTCAGTTTGCTTGCAGAAAAAACCTTATGTTAATATATAATTAGAGATGCATTGCAATTTTCATCAGAAAATTGAATTAAGGACCACATACCAAGATTAACATAGACATCATCATTGACCTTGGCATAAAATTCAGCATCCCAATTGTCCACAGCATAAATGAAGAACGATTTTGTCTTTTTAGCGATCTCTTCAACTGCCTCCACTTGATTGTCCTGTGAAGAAAATAATCAAGCTAATGATGCTAAGATATTTGCTTGTAATAGAACTAAAAAGAAAGAAGAAAATACTGAATTGTATTTTAACCAAATTTATGGAAATAACTACTAAAGGATAAATTCCGTGTACAAACAGTGGTAGCAACTACGAAATTAACTGAATAAATGGTTACCCCTTTCCTGAGGAAGAAACCTTTCTTCACTCATCCTGACCTACCCACTTCCTTCAAATGCATGACACCCTCATTCAGTTACCACTACCCCCATGTATCCCTCTCTCTCCTCGCTCTGCATGATCATCACATCCTCCTGTCCACTCACATGCTGTCAGATGTCCTTGCAGTTGCGGTTATTCCCCACTCCGCCCTCTTCTATTTCTTTCTCACTCCCATTTCCCTGTTTACTTCTCTCATAGACAAGCAGACCCGTCTGTTTGGGCTCACTCCCTCTCCCGCCTATTCCTTTAGTTCCTTCCTTCCATTTCATCCTATATACTTGTGTGATGGACCTATCAACTTCTAACATTTATTAAATTATGTGTATAAACTCCACAGCATGCATTCAAATATCAACCAGGAGTCCATCACTACATCATCTCAATAGTCCAGAAACAAGAGGAAAGAACAACTATTGGCTAAAACGGATACAAACCAAGACAATCAGAGCTTTTTACCCTCTAAATAAGGTCAGCTACATGAAACAAACAACAACGTGATACCTTGTCTTGAATTGTATATAATGATAGACAATTAAGCCCAAAACTCAATGGTTAACTTAAAGTTTTCCTTGTTTTCCCTTCACCTCTAACTATTCAGTTCTACATCTACTCTATCCTCCTTACCGTTGCTTCTATGGGTTTTCTCTGAAAACCAGAAGTTTGAAATCCATTCTTCTATTACACCAAAACATTTTTACAAAGAAAAGTATTTTTAATACGTGTATCATCTATGGGAGAAGTTAGTATATTTACTACCAATCAAATACTTTTTGCATAAAACAATTATTATAGAAGCCAACATACAAGAATGATGAAGTCGTTGGTCTGACTATTTTCTGTTTCAATCTCTTTGTCCAAACTGTCTCCGCGATTTGCACTGTATAGAACGAAATGTCAATCAAATTAAAAAGTAAGAAGCCAATCATTTAATAAACTTTAATTTGAACCTCCAAAATATACCTTCTTCCTATTACAAATCTCACAATTATGCCTTTCTCATCTGCGAGGTTTTTCAAAGATGCACCTGCAGATAGAGCATCAATATGTTCAGATAAGACCTCTACAATCTACATCAAAATGTTTAAAAAAAAACTAAAATACAGAAGCTAGATTTTATATTGAAGAATTTTGAAGAACAATTTTTTGTGTGATTTTTTGAACCTATGGCTAATCAGGCTGACACTTTTAAACCAAAATAAATTATAAAGCACATAAGCTTATAAACCAAAACAAACTATAAATCACAGAAATGAGTAACAAAGGTTGTTAGAGATTAATGCATTGCTTGAAACTGAGAAGCGATCAACACCTAACAGCCAATTTCTGAGTTCTGACTTCACAAGGAATGCATCCTAAACCCAGTTATAACTTATTAGACGTACAAAATTGGAAATGATAAAACTGAAGAAAACCAAGCCATCTGATAGCCATGATCATTCAATAGTAGGTAACAATCTAAGTAATCTGAAACCAAACTACAAAATCTAAACCTACCCTGAAAATTTAAGCACATAGCAAAACTTCCTGAGTAAAACTGAAAATGCTAAAATGCAGCAGTCTTGCTAAATGAAACCAAACCAATGAAAAATGTACCTGACGGCATCCACGCCTTACGAATTGCATCTCTGTTCTTTTTTCGGCCAAAGGTTGTCATTACTCCAATAACTGAAAGTGTCTTTTTTGTAGGATGCTTCCCATCATTTGCTGACAATTGCTTTGAAACAAACCCTTCCTTTCTAGCTGCAGATAACTCCACCTCTAGGGCAGACAACTTCTTTTGTTGTTCCCTGAAAATAAGGTTATGTTAAAATAGCCTCAGGTAAACTAAATGTCAAAAGCAGCAGCCAAATTTGAATTCAGCAACCAAAATTAAATGGACAATACCAGACCTATAAGAAAAATTACCTGCAGGCTATGATTTTGAGTGTATCATCAACAGATACTGCAGAATGACCCTGAAATCGGATGAACTATACTGCCTCATTGACATCCTATGATGATAGCTAAAAATTAAAAAGAAATAAAAACACAAATAAATGCACTCAAGAATGTATAAATTGACAAAACATGATACACAATTAACAAAATCCATTGGTAAAAATTTGCCCTTGTAGCCTCAGGGGACGGAGTTCATATCCCCTCGGAGGGCCCCTCAGAGTGTCACTTTAATAAATAATAACTTCCCTGTTCTCCAATTCTAAAAAACAAAATTTTCAAATTACATAAAATAACCAGCGTCAATGTCAAAGCACATACATGTGTGCAATGGAATATACAAGTACAACCTACGAAGTAATAACATAGACACGAACACCCACACTGATACTTAACACGTTAACATACATAATAATTTAAGAAAACAAAAGTATTCAAATGTAACTTCAACACATATCAGACACCAGATACATTTTCTATCTTACGAATGCTGGAATGGAGAAAACTAACATTATACCTGACCAGTTCTTTTTTCAAGCTGTTCGATTAAATACACCCTACTCTCCGCATCCTGCCAAAGCCTACAAATGCCATAACATAAGATGAAAATTAATAAGTAACCGAAACTGAAGTTCAGTAGAGAGATGATGAAGAACGAAGAGAACTAACCGGCCGGCAACATAGATAGTGGCCATGGTAGCAATCATGGTAAAGATGAGAGCAGAAACTCGAGATCCAAAAGAGTTACCAGATAGCCGGTTTTGCGATCCCCGGCTACGCATTTCTTCTTCGATAATGTGTCAGAAAATTCTTATCTAACCGATTCTCACTGATTTTCAGATCCGCGAAGATACAAAGTTCTATGGAACTGTAGATTATTATAGTTTGTTTATGAAGACTAAATGAATGAATGCTTCAGAAGCAAAGATAACTTTCTATTTCGAGTTTGAGCTATGAAGACGACGTTATAACCGTTTTTTTCAAGGTTCATGTAACCCACATTTTCGGTTTCAATTTCAAGTTTCAACAAGGTATCTCAAAGTTGAGATGAAGGACCACGTGCATAGTCGGGGCCAATAAATATCGAGGAAAGGGAAGAGGAAATTAAAAAAATCAAGAATAAACAAGAGAGTAGCAATCATCATAAACCAAGTGATTGGTTTTCGGTCATTTATTAGACGTATAAAAGTAATTTTAATATTTTATAATTTGGAAATTCTTTTTTTTGAAGATTTTTTGAAAAAATAGAAGGTATTTAATATTTGTTGACTGTAATAAAAACTATTTTTTAAGATTATTAATTTAATAATTAAATTATATATTTTTATGTTGACCAACTCTATATTTTTTATAATTATTTACTGTTTTAACCAATTAACTTTAGTTTAATATATATTTTTTTTGTCTTTAATTTAGTATATTTTTAAAGTATAAATAAATGTCGACATATGATATGTACTAATATATTTATATTTTTATTGATAATTATATGAGTTTTATTTAGAAAAAATTATTTTCTATTATTTATATAATC
>JBBPBP010009780.1:1478051-1488305 GCA_037974735.1 Cicer chorassanicum
ATTCATGCACAAGTATATCATTAAATATTTTAACGTAGCACTATAATTGAATATGTATTAATGTTAATTTCACATAAATATTATATTATAATAGACAAATTTGTCGATGAAATTTTATTATCTCAAATAAAAAATTGTAAATAATTATAATTGTACATTAACTAAATATAAATAAATTAATTCGTAAAATATTTAATTTTTATTTAAAAATTAGTTTTTATTACAATAACATTTATATAAAATACAAATTATTAAATATTTAATTAACATATTATACCTTCATCTCCGACAATAAAAATTTAAATATTACTAATTCCTACTATTTTATATTTTCAAATATGTTAATTGGTAAAATTAATACTAAAATTTGATTCACCAATTTGCTTATAAATTCAATAATTAAGCAATAAAATAGAAGAAGCTGTCCTGTCACATTTATCAATTCTCATCCACAAACCACGATCGACGAAAGGGTCGTATATCTGCCGAAGTAGTTTCCCTTTTCCCCCTTCGATCTTCTCCGATTCGATTCCACATCCCTCCGTCAAAATGAATGACGCAGATGTCTCCAAGCAAATACAGCAGATGGTGAGGTTTATCCGCCAGGAAGCCGAAGAAAAAGCCAACGAGATCTCTGTTTCCGCCGAAGAAGTACCATTTTATTACACTTCACTATTCCGATCTATCTCTTAATTCTACTATTCCATCACTATTTTACTTTAGATCGTTAATTTGTTACCTACTGATCCATGTTTTGAACTCTTTTTTTTTGTTTTTTTGTTGAATCGCTTTGAAATTGATAATTTAGTTCATAGTTACACTGTTTTCTTGTAGGAATTCAACATCGAGAAGTTGCAGTTGGTTGAGGCTGATAAGAAGAAGATCCGTCAAGAGTACGAACGCAAAGAGAAGCAAGTTGATGTTCGGAAGAAGATGTAATGTACTCTGTGCCTTTTACATGTTTTTCTTTTTCTATATCTAAATTTGAAAAACTTGTATGGCTATTTCAATTGTAGTCATTTACATATGGAAATGGTTTTCGGTGATAATTTTCACTGTAATTCTCAAATTTATATGATCATTAAGGTATTCTTATAGTTCTTGGTCCTTATATGATCATATGGGTATTCACTGACACGACACATCAACGACGTATTGATTGCATTCAATTAATTCATCTTCTCAATTTTTACTGGCATGGACTTGTGAGTGTCGTGTCCATGTCACTATCTGGGCTTCATATCATAGATAGTAACACAGAGTATAATGACTGCAATTTTTACTCATAGGCAGTAACTATTCATATAGTGCATAATGCACCTAGCAATATTACTTTCTTAATTTCCGAATTATTGGTATATGTCTTTCTTTGTGAGGAATTTTGAGGAAAAATTGGTATATGTCGTAGGTTGGTAGTTAATTGAATTTGATATTTTGCCTAAGTATGATGATTGGAGAAATTCCTTTCTTATTAGTAAGTGAGATTTAGATTTTGGTTTTGTTGACGTTTAGTTTTTTTCTTAGTCAAATATACTTTGTATTTTTCTTTTTCTAACTTGAAAAATGGTTGTAGTTAAGATGATTTAACTTCACACACATTTGTTTGTTGCAGTGAGTACTCTATGCAGTTGAATGCTTCACGGTTAAAAGTTCTTCAAGCTCAAGATGACGTGGTCAATAAAATGAAAGAGGCTGCACATAAGGAGCTCTTGAATGTGAGCCGTGACCATCATGCGTACAAAAACCTTATAAAAGATCTCGTTGTTCAGGTCAGTTAAAATTTTAATTGTGTGCCTTGCAGTTGTACCCCTAATTTTTCCAAATGTAAGGAACCCTAATTACAGAATGGATTGCAGAACTTTGCGGGTCTACATCTCCCTATACTCAAATGCCACAACCCTTTCTCAAATGACAAGATCTCCTTATTACCTTTTTCCTATCATTTATAATCATAGCCTACCTCTTTAACTAATCCTAACTAACTATAACCCCCTCGAATGACACCTATAGCTTTATTAAGAATATTTCTCACTTTTTTTTTAGTTCGACCTTCATGTCGGCAACCAATGCTAGTTGTAATTTTTTCGTCGCGCCTAATTCTGTAGCACTTTTGGTGCTACTTTACATATAACTAATATGTGTTTCAAGAGAAGCTTTTGCAACTATCTGCTGACACAGATGAACCAATGGCATGAACACAGTCCTCTCTTGATGTGTTCAATGTCATGGGTTCAGTCCCTACGCATCCTGTTTTTCTTCCCTTTTTTTACATATCTACAAGGCTTTTTAAGTCTACTTGGAATATAATATAAGGATTGTATTAGCAGGCCCCCATCCTCCACCCACCCAATAGAAACACCTAATCTTATGTTATTTATGGATTACTTTGTGTATGTAAACTTGGAATAAAATATAAGGATTGTATTTTACAGAGTTTGGTGAGGCTGAAAGAGCCTTCTATCATATTGAGGTGTCGGGAAGAGGACCTACACTTGGTAGAGGATGTGTTGGAATCAGCTGCTGAGGAGTATGCTGAAAAGGCAAAAGTTCATCTACCGGAGATTGTTGTTGATAAGGATGTCTATCTTCCACCTGCACCCAGCCATAAGAATCCCCATGATCTCTACTGGTAATGTTACAGTTATTAATTAAGTCCTGAATAACTGTTCGTGATTTAAACCATCCGTTATGTGGGATTTTGGGGTAGGGAATTGTTGTTTGTAGAAGTGTCTAGCTCTGTTAGTCAAGGGTTTGCTGGTAGTTCTCACATGTCTAACTTGTTTTCTTCGATTGATTGTGATATTATCTTTAGGTTTTAAAAAAGAACCTTGAGTTTCTAATCTTAAACATAACTAGTTTTTACTGTTTGTATAGTTGATCGATCAAGGATGTTTCCTGATATTGTATTATTTGTTATTGTTCAGCTCTGGTGGCGTGGTATTGGCATCTCGAGATGGAAAGATTGTGTTTGAAAATACACTTGATGCACGTTTGGATGTAGTGTTCCGTAATAAACTCCCACACGTAAGTTTTTGCTGTAAAATACTATTTTTGCTCACTAGCACTTTGCACAGTGATTGTCTTGTTCTTTGTAGTGTCATTTATGTTATAGATATTTGCTGGTTGATTGTTTGTGTTGTTGAGATTTAAACTAGAAAGCTAGTTATTGTCAAGAAGGTCATTGTTCTTCTAAGATTAGACTTCTCTAAAATGAGTAATATCAAACATTAATAAACAAATCAATGGTTGATGTTATATATGTGCACATGCATAACAAATCATAAGTGGTTAAAATATTAACCCTTGATTTTCTTACTTTACTTACTATTTACTTTAGAGAAGTCAAACCCGTTTTTCTATAATACTCAATGTTAAATAACTTTGGACTTTTTTACATCGAAATAAAATATTTGAGGTGATTTATGCACTGTGAAGGACAACTTGGGCATTTAACTGGAGTAAGGGACTATATAAAGGGTCAGAAGGGGCATAAGGATTAAAGTTTGGTGTTTTCATTAGAGTATAGGGAAAAAATTCTTCAAATTAACTCTGCAAACTAACTATCAACTATTGCTCAGATCACTTCCAACATTTGTGACTTGTATTTCTTTCTATGTATTCTTCTTGTAGGCAATACCTACAGTCTGCACTTCATTTCTCAATATTATACACTTTCGATGTCTATATTAGTTAAAATAGAGACACTTAACCTTAGCATTACTGTCCAACTTCCTTTCCATCTTCGGTTTATTGATTTTTTTCAGATGGCGTATTTACATACTCTGGTATATTTTGAGTGTCATTTGTCTCGATGGATTTTTGTACTGTGAATACCTGTGTAATTGTATTTAGTTGATGTTTTGATCATTGGTAGCTTTGTGTCATCATTTATTAATAGCCACATCACATGTGTTGGATGCAACATGCAAGTGGTTAAGGGTGGGTGAGAATCTGGACAAAAGACATGGATTCCGAGGGTTGTAGTGTGACTAAACTATAGTGTCTTGTTCCTGAAAATATTAAACGTGCATGTTCTCATGCACAAATACGAATACCTGGTATCTATTGTGTGTTTGGTTTCACGATGGAGGAAGTCGATAATGATTCTTCCTCCTTTCAAATGTGATTTTTTGTAAACACAACTATTTATTTTGAATTGAAATTATTTTTTCCTTCCAACCTTGGTTTGTATCTTGATTAGCAGCCATAAAATGTAGTATTTACATTAGGTTGTGAATTTTACAGTTTCACATCAATTAATCAGGTTGGAGTACCCTTTGTAGTACTCACTATTAATACATTTTGCTTATAAAAAAACCCCAATTTTACAAAATTTAAAATTACATTTGTCAAACACTGGCATAAACACACATAATTCGTTATTTCTGACTTCTGATTCAAATTTTTTGAGAAAATAATCATCATATAATGCAGAGGAGTACTGATGGCACAGTCTACAGGTTTATTAAAAATTTGTTATTTGTTTCTTGCTGCAGATCCGCAAGGAGCTCTTTGGACAAGTTGCTGTTTGAAGAATTTGGTTGTATTGTTTCGTTTCACCAAGAATATTTACAATTTACTGGAGAGATTGTCTGCGAGCGGAATATATGTTGTGTCATTGCTCCTGTAAACTTACTATTATTGCCCTTTAGTAACTTCATTTTTTTTTCTGTCGTTCACTTAACTTTTCGTATTTGATGGGGCATGCGATGCTCTAGAAGTTAGTTATAGCGATAAATGTTCTCAGCTAAAGAATAAGTGCTTGCTAAAAGCATATCGCTGCTGTTAGCTTCTCTGTGATGAAGTAGAAAATCTATTGAACATTGCTGTCAATATGTGATAGAAGGGGATATTGTTATCTTATTATTATGATGATTATCGTGCAATTAAAGAAAGTGTGTGAAAAATTAGGTAAAACTTCATCTGTATTCAGTCCAATATGAATTTTAGTTCACTTTTTTCTCCCACGAGCTTCGACTATTCCTAACCACGGTTATGGTAGGGACTTGGTATTATGGAGTATCCAAGACCCACATTGAGCAGTAGAGGTAATTGTCAATATTTCTAAAAAGGCTACCTACGTAGTTAACTGAAAAAGGAGCAAAGCTTTGTTGGGTGCAACTGTCTAAACGTCCCCTCTTAGGTGTGGTGCTATAATATCAACTTGGGTATATGGGGTGCCTAAGTCCACATTGAACTATTTAATTGCCTTAATTCTATGAGGATTCTTTGCATTATTGGCCACTAAATTTGACTGGTCTCTCAATCAAAATTCAAACATTATTATTAGCTTTTTTTTCTATATCTAATTTTGTTAATGTTGGGATTATAATAATGTTCATAATCTCAAATCCGGAGTTTATTGTCCTGACCTAGAACTCAAATTGTGACCGACACATTAAGTTTGAAAACCCTAACAATAATTTACACATTAACTTCCACTTTCGATGGGATATTGCATTTTCTTACAAGGCAATTGTTGGAAGAAAAACTGAGGCCTTTTATTTTTTATTGCTGCCCTTTACAAAAAAATAATTGTATTTCTTAATTGTTTGTTTCGCTTTTCATCTTACTTTTAATCTAATTAATCACAAGAAGGAAGATGTGATATTACACCAAAATCTATTATTATCTTTATCTTTTATATTAAATAATACATTAAAATTGTTCTTTAGCTTTCTCTCTTCACAGTTAAAGTTTTAGTAGAAGACAATAACCACCGTAAATAAAAAAGAAAACACATAACACAATGATTATTTCCAAATTTCATACCAATTAAACTAATAGAAGATTATAATAGACATAGATAATAGTCATAAATTTTACACATTAAAATTAGAATTAGTAAGCTTGTAAGTTTATTCTATCAATTCCAATTTCACTAAAGATATGAAAATTTAAAGGAATTACAACAAATGAAAATATAGAAAAAAAATCAAGAACAATTCATCTCACTTTAATCTAGTGCAATATCTCCCTTGAGAGAGACTCTATCTAACAAATAATTAATGTTTTTTTAGATCACATCAAACACATCGTATCATATCATTTTAAAGAGGAAGTTTATATTTTATTGATAACTCTCTCTTGTTAAAGGTAACTTCATCTTAACAAATAATCGTTTCCATGAAAGGTTATATATTAGGTGCACTTAGACCAAGCTTACCTATGAATATACAATTCTAACATTGATTCTCAAAATAAAATACCTCAAAATCATTTTTCATCTCATGTGAACGTTCCAAATCGCATCTACAAATTTGTTATCTTTTCAATGTTTAACTACTTTATAGATAATATACTTCATAGTATTAAATTGGAGTAAACCATTTTTCACTTACTATAAATCAAATAAGAAAACATATAACTTTTATTTATTCTTTTGTACTTTTTTATCCATTAAATAATTTCAAATTTTTTTTATTTTTATTTTTACTTTTACATTTATTTTCTCTTACACTCAAAATATTAATTATTTTTCGTGTTTATTTAACATGAGTAGATCCATTTCCTCTATCATCACAAATTGAGGTTCGTGGGCACAATGTTTTGGGTCCTTCACACGTGTTTTACAAGTTGGTCGATTGGATGGATGGACAGGTGAGCGAAAAGCTGTGACAAGACGGTTTGATAGGAAATAATGCTCATCATAATAAATTAATTAATTAAAATTGCAAATGGAAATAATAATATAATCACTTAATCCTTCTGTACTAAGTTAGTGACCAGGAATATCATGTAACAAGAATTACTTGTTAAAAGTTAATAACAATAATTAATTATAAGTTAAACATCCCTATCCACTAATTAACAATAAAGCAATTATTGGTGGGGAGCTCTTATAACAAGATAGATGTTTCGAAATTACAATAGATTTTTGAGGTGGAACATTATGAGAAAAATAAGCAATTGCTTCTTAATCTTTCTGTTTGTTTCAAATCAAGAGTTTGTGCTTAATGATATTATTGTGAAATTTGAGGACCGAAAAGTTTAACTTTTAAAAAAATAGACTATTTGGTGAATGTGATAAAATAGAAATGAAAAATATAATTAATTATATATATTATCTATAATCAAGTAAAAACAAAATATTTCATCTTAAATAAAATATAAATAAAAATTAATATTTGAAAAATTGATAGATATATTTAATTTTAATTTTAGATTAGAAACATCTACCTTTTCGTATATGATTTTTTGTTTATATTTGATGAGTAAAGTTTTATTTCTATATCTTCCAAATCACTAGTCATGTACTTCTTTTACTTTTTGGTTGAGCATCACTCTTCTTTAGATTATTATTATATATTTTTTTTAAAATATTCAATATATTCAAATTCGAGACTCTTCTCATGATGAAGAAATCTAATTGGTAAGTTTATTTAGAACTAATGTTCTTGCCGGGCAAGGAGAATATGAATAACTTCGTTACATTTTTTATCTACGAAGAAAAGATAAACTTGGTCACTTGTTAATCGTTTTTGTTTTATCTTTAATAAAAATATTATTATTTGATTTTTTTAGTTGAAAAGTCATACTAATAATAAAATAATATTTGCAATGAACTTAATCAAATACTTAATATAATCATCGATCGAGTACACTTCTAACATATGTTAATTCCTATTGTGAGCTTATAAAAGGCCCTTTAGTTCTCTTCAAATATTTGTAACTATACGAGCTTCTTCTTCAACAATCACATATTGGTTACCATGTTATGTTTTCATTCTTCCAAATGCAATCATATTTATTTATTTCAATTTCCTTCTTAGTGGTCATCACAAAATATATACCATCATTTTCTCATCAATATTCATATAATGAGTCATGCTAGCATGATGAATATAATCTTTGAGTGGATCTCACTACAAATTAACATGCATGCATATGAATTGTAACATATTTAATGAAGGGAGCTTTCTTTAGTCCACACATGGGTGACATGTAGGATTTAATTAGCTGCCGAATCATTCATCCAAATGATGAGTGAATAGAATGAATGAATACTCATCAAATGAGTGAATGAAGCGGGAGACAAATTGAATCTTAAGTTTCCTATACTTGGACTGAAGGGAGCTCCCTTTTCTTATTTACTTACTTAATTTTCTTTATTAATTATTATTCAGTTTTATTTATTTTTTCTTTCTATAGTATTTGGATTTCTATGTTTACTTGGTAGTACTATACTTTTTATTGTTGTTTTTGTTTTTCATATATTATTATTGAATGGTGTGGTTTCATTATCTTAATCTTTTTTTGATCTAGGTTAATATTTGCAGCTGGTTACATTAATATATATCTTTGCAAAGTTTCCAGAAGGATACGGATGAACACTTGTACCCAGCTCTATATATCAACAGCTACCAATGATGCATGGTGTAATTCACAAATCATTTTTTTTTGTGGTACATCAATTATCGATATGTATGATACTTTGAAGTTGAAGATTGATTACCTACTTGTGTAACTATTTGTTTCTTCTAAATTTATGTAGTTTTCTAATTAAGTTCAAATTGCACAGCCTCATTTTTTCAGTCTTTGTACCATTCTCTGCAACCGCTCTTGGATGGATAAATTTGTTTCACGGTGTTTTTTTAGGCTTAGATTAATTTTTATTAACAAAATAGTAAAAGTTGTAAAGAAAAATGTTAATTATTTTTCTAAGTTTTTGTTTAATTGATATGTATTGTACAAACTTTATACATTACAGTTAATTATGGGGATGATTTTCATAGAAGTTAAATATTTCTACTTAATGATTGTGATTGAATAAAAATAAATTGAGAAGAATAAAATTAAGAAACAATATATCTAATATCTTAATATGGTTGTAATTGCACGTGGTTGGTTATAATGTGAATGTGAAAGAAGGCAAATCACACAGTGGAAAGAAGACAATTAGAGGTATGTGTCCTGCTTTTTGGCGTCCATAAACTCAACAAGTCTCTATTTCTAGATTTAGTAGTCTCTTTCCCACTTGTGCAAAATCTAACGTCACTTTCTTCATGTTATCGTGATATTCATCTTGCTCCATCTTTAACCAACACAAGAATCAAACTTGTTTCTTATTCATTGTCAATTATTAAGAAAAATTCAAGCATCACATTAGAAAATAGATTTAACTCAAATAAGTTATAAAAGTAGTATTTTTTATTTATAAATTGATTTTGTATTGATGATTTTAGTTAAATATAAAATATTATCAGAATTTATTGATCCAATATTTTGACAATGGAATTTTGCACTGTATTTTAAAATAAAGTAAAGTTTGATTTCCCTTTATTCTCGGGGGCCTATATGTTTCCAATTCATCTGGAAAGTAGCAAGAGTTAGTGAATAGGTTTTGTTTGTCATTATCTTAATAAAGGCCTCTATAATCATCCGAATATATGGTTTTCAATATTTTATATGACTTAGTCGTTTAGTTGTTTGAGTGTCATGTTGGTTTTTTGTCATCTTTTTCTGGGCGTTGTTTTTTGATTTTGTTTTAGTGTGATATTCACATAATTAATTAACTTGTTTTATTGAAATCATAGAGTAAGAAACCTGCAACAAAATGCAATATTCTCTTAATTTTATAAATGATTTGTTATCATATTGTTAGATTAGTCACGATAGAGATTATTTATAGTCGATATAAATAGACATCTATAAATATTTTTTTTTTAAATAAATGACATTGAAAAATGCAAATTTCACACTATTATTGACTATTGACCAATAAAAAACATTAATTTTGGTTTTTAAAATTGTTATTTTATTTTTTATTGGCTTATACATTTTTATGTATATTGTTAATTTTTCATTTATTTTCTTAATTATTAGATTCGATTGTATTATTTTTATTATAATATCAACTAAGATTACTTTTTAGTAAAAAGCTGAAATAACTAAATAAATCATCTTATTTTTGTACACATTATACTGTGTCATCATTGTGTTAGCCCCTAGTAGGGGTGAGAATGGACTTAAATAAATAAGTGAGACTTTAGATAAATAGATTTATCATGTTTTGAAATTTTGAAGTGTGAGTACCTAATTACTTGTCATAAATCATGTTTTTAGGTTTCACTTAATCTTTTAAAAGTCTATTTTTTTCATATCAATTTTTAAATATGGTTATAATTAAATAGATTAAAGGTCCACAGACCTAAAATCTACAACTATATTAAATATAAGTCCTTAATTAATTTATTATATCTAATAGAATAATTGAAATTAAAAAAATAATACGACTAAATAGGTCTAAACCTT
>JBBPBP010009780.1:1499145-1529873 GCA_037974735.1 Cicer chorassanicum
ATATATATTATGATTTAATTTAATAACACAAATCAAAAGACATTATATTTTTTGATAAATTGGCCATGGAGATCATAAGCATATCTAGAACACAATTTTTTAAATCTTAAACTTGTTAATTAAATGAAACCACTCAAATTACTTTAAGTTTAAAATAGTTGGTTTGAGTTTTATTGAAACAATAACACAACAAAAATTGAATCTACAATATTCTATGTGTATTTCTCTTCTGCTGCAACCCTATTTTCTACCATCGAATAAATATATTTCAACTTCGAGTGGCGGATATTGGGACATAAACCCAACTACTCTAAAATTTTCTTTAATTTTTTTAAAATTATTTTTTATAAAAATTAATATAAATTAAATTAAATTTATCATTAGTGAAAAGCATTTGATAGGACATATGAATTTACATATGAAAAATTTTGAATTTACATATAAAAAAACTTTTTTACATGATAATTTAATTGAATATATAGAAATAGTTAAAATTTATAAAAAAAATATCTAAAAAAATTTAAAATTTATAGTTAAAATTTAACATAGATATTGAAATAGTGTGATGTATGGAATAATTTATAAAAAAAATTACAAAAATAACTATTATAATTATAAAATAAAATAAATTTTCCAACATAAATTCCAACTAATTTTTAATTATTAAAACTATTAACTAAAATTTGATTTACTACCTCTCTTCGATATTTTTTTGTTGTTGTAAATTTACAATTTTAAATTCTTATATACAATAAAATATTATACTTTTTTATTTATTTATTCAAATTTTTTATATTTGACCAGCGTAAATTATAGTTCCACTACTTGATTTGTAGTTTATTTTGTGATTGTTGATTTACGCCCGTAATTTTGCTCATTTTTTTATTTTATGTATAATACTATAATTAATTAGATTGAATCAAGTTTATCCAAAGCATTTGATGGGACACATAAATTTATATTTAATATTTTTATATGAGAATTTGATTGAATATATAAAAATAGTTAAAATTTATAAAAAAATAATATCTAAAAAAAATTTGAAAAAAATTTAAAATTTATAGTTAAACTTTTAAGATAGATATTGACAGGTTTTGTGATGCTCTTGTTTCCATTAGAAAAGAAATTGCTGAGGTTGAGAAAGGAAATGCTGAAATTCACAACAATGTCCTTAATGTAAAATAATTTTTGTTTTTGTTTTAGTTTATTACAAGGAAAATGTTTTTCACTTATATGATATTAATAATGAAAAAAATTGTTTATTTTAGTTCGATTATCTAATAGTATACGTTGAAAGTCCCACATCGGATATATCGGATGACATATGAATTAAAAATGTGTTCATACGAGGAAGATATTTCTCATCTTACAAACCGGTTTTGTAAGGGTTGAGTTAGTCCTAATCCACATTTTAAGATCGTATCAGAATCTATCCAATATCCATTTTATCAACCGCTGTCGAACCACACTCTAGAAATGATCAACCGCTATCCAACCACATTCTAGAAATCCATTCTTGGACATGAGGGGTGTGTTGGGATGGGAGTAAGACACCCCTCACTTTACAAGTCTGGTTTTGTAGACATGAGGGGTGTGTTGGGATGGGAGTAAGACACCCCTCACTTTACAAGTCTGGTTTTGTAGACTCAGAGTTAGACCCAACCCAAATTCCAAGAGTATACAGTATAGACAATTGGCTGCAATTTTTATAACAGATTCAACAGCTTATTTCATGCACTTTTGTGAGTGATTATCTAAAATATTGTGCAGGGAGCCCCTCATCCACCGTCACTGCTCATGGCTAATGCATGGACAAAACCATACTCCAGGGAGTATGCTGCCTTCCTTGCTTCATGGCTCTGTGTTGCCAAGTTTTGGCCTACCACAGGTAATCATGTTGTTTATAGATGTATTTTAGGTTCTATAATCGATGTATTTTGTGAGTTGAATTACGGTTGTTGAGTTATGTTGCCTAATTCCAAATGACATGAAGATTGATATGTGAAGATAACATACTATATGTACATTTTTTTCTTGTTACATGAATTAATCTAACCAAATGACATGAAAATTGGTATGTGTAGATCCTCATTGAATTGATACTGTATATGGACTAAAATTTATTTTATCAATTTTTTTAATTATTAAAATTGCACTTTTTTTTAGTAGGCCCAATTTTTAAGATTAAAATAAGGCACAATTTTTTTTAGATCAAATTATAATTTAGACGTGTATTATAAAAAACGATGAAATAATTTATAAAAAAAATTACCAAAATAACTACTACAATTATAAAATAAAATAGATTTTCCAACATAAATTCCAACTAATTTTAAATTCTTATATACAGTAAAATATTATACTTTTTATTTAAAATATTATACTTTTATTTATCCATCCAAGTTTTAATATTTGGTCATCATAACATTATAGTTCAAGATCCGTCACTGTTCACTGCACAAAATAAATAGCTTTCCAAGCAAAAAGAAACCAATATAGAGAATAAGAAAATTCACAACAAAGAAATAAACAATGGAGAGAGCGTGAGTTTAAAGTTTTTATTTTAAGACGACATGAAAAAAATTAAAATTTTATTTAATGCTAGTGTTAGAGTTTTACGTGGTTATCGTTAGTGTCTATAAGTTGATTTCTTATAGATAAAGTTATAGCATTTAAAAAATGACTGATTATAAATATATATAAACAAAAATTAGATATAATGTATCTTTATTCCTATTCATAATATAAATTTTTATCATATTATTTTAAAGATTTTATGAATATTTAATAAATATTAATTTAGTTGTCATATCTAGTATCCACTTCGATGTCCACTTTTAAAGATCTTAAGTATATATTTCTTCAATGACTTAAAAATCTTTAGTGTATATATCAATATATTAATTAATGGTTCATTTTTAACGATATTATTTTCTCTGTTGCCGTCACTCTTGAACAGAGGTTTTTTATTAAAATAAGTAGTTTTCATATAGATTTATTTGTTTTCTTATTTATTTTTTTTGTGATTTCGTCGAGTACAACACTTTTAGATTTTTCTGTCTTATTATGATGTTCATTTAATTAGATTGACATATTAATTTTGATCAATTACATATTTCAATCACTGACTTTAATGTTGTCAACGTTACATATACAAAGATATAAATATTTCATATACTTGAATTTTGTCATATTAATACGTATGTTGATAATTTACACTATTAACTTAGAAGTTGCATATTTATTCGCGAATTTATTCTTTTTTATACCAAATTTAAATTTAAATTATATTAATGTACTCTACAATTTATGAATATCGTATTTATTTATTTATTTGAAAAAAAATGGTTCATTTTAATGGTCCATCCATCATGGACCCGTCCAAACACGAGCTAATGCCACATTCCCGTCCGCACTATAATACCTAACTCTCCCACTTTTGTGGATTACGTGTTATTATCGTCACAACAAAAACTCTTACTATAATGCTTAAGATTAAGTAAACTTTTTAATTTAATACTTCATTGAGGAAACTTTTCAATTTAATATTTTAACCATCACTTTCTGTATAAAAATAATAAACAATTATTAAAGTCTTGTCCCATTAATCACTATCGTTATAAATATATTAGCAATTCAAAAACTTAAATGGGAGTAGACTCGTTTAAAATCCAGTTGTATTATTTAAACACAACACAACTTTTGATATAAAGTACTGTTTATTTATTTATTTTTTAAGAAAAAAAAAATAAAACATTCTTATAACACAACATATATATCTGTGCAACTAAATATTTTAAATATTTCATTATCTACTTAAATTTACATGTCATTATACACTTCTTAAATAAGTATTTTATTAAATACTAAAATATAATATTAATTACTTTAGAGTACTTTCTTTAATCGTTAAATATAAATTGTAGTACTATAAAATAATTAATATCTTGTATATCACAAAATATAATTATAAAAAATAATATTCATCTTATAAATGCAATAATATATATATATATATATATCAAATTTGTGCATGAGATATCATTTTTGTTTAAAATTATATAGTTAATACTTATTATAATTATTGTCCTTATGGAGATTTTCGGCGTGTGGCCCCCAAAGCTGACTTAGAGGTTCACTTCAAAATAAAAAAGTCAAAATTGTACTAATAGTTTTTTTGTCTGTATTATAAATAGCTTATTCTATTTATATTTAATTTAACACTTAACTTATCTTAAATAGTAGCATAATTTTGCGAAAGAAAAAAGTAGGTATAAAATACACTAGACCCCTCTCGTGTATCCTAGTTCACATATTCGAGTTTGCGATTCCGAAGATCCCGTTCCTTATTTTTCTCCTGCACTCCAAATTATAACCAAACCACACCATCACCACTTGAATAACTGAATCCAAATTCTTTTCTTCCGCCGACTAGTGACATTAAACAGGTATTATTCTCTAAGCTTTCTCAGTTTTCTAGTACTAGTATTTTTCAACCTGATTAAATCATGCACTACATTCAAGTAGATAGATGCATCTGATTCAAATGTTTCTATTCTCTTGTACGATTAATTAATCAAATGTTTCACACCATATGTGTTAGAAAAAAAGAAGGATGCATTTTCTAATTCACCTTGTAACAGAGTTAATAGTAGTATTGTAACAGAATCAGTTAAGTTAGTTTAAGCATTTATGGATCTCAACTGAATTATAACAACCTAGCCATGCATCAGTATATACTCATTGATGTACTTCTTTAAGATTTCATAATTCATAAATAACAATCACTTAATTGTTCATCTTCTCTGTGAACTCTATCCGAGTTGTTCATGTTTGTGTGTGAGTGACGTTATTTTTAGATGTGCGCTTTCATGATAATGAAACCATATTTTATAATTACCATAATTTAGTTTTTGGAGCTTGCATGTTGTCATTGAGTATTTTCTACTCTTGATTTTATGTTTTTTTTTTTAATAGGTAACTGTTAGTTTATTAGTTATGTTAGTATTCTCCTTTACAAGAGTTTGAACTTGGTGTTTTAATTCTTTGATTTTATCATTTTCTGATTGCTGGATAACGCGTATCTTATTTTTGCAGAAAAAATTTAGGTGAATCCACAATTAGTCGTGGAATTCATACGGTTGAAATGACTTCCAATACTACATCTGGAAATGTTTGTCCGCCGCCGATGAAACCCACATCTAATGGTGCATTTCAGGGAGATAACCCTCTTGATTATGCACTTCCCTTGGCTATTTTACAGATATGCCTTGTTCTTGTAGTCACAAGGGGTCTGGCCTATCTTTTTAGACCTTTAAGGCAACCACGAGTTATTGCAGAGATTGTTGTAAGTTATTTTTGTGGTTTAAGTATTGTATTCACTCAATCTTATGAAGTTATTCTTTATTAATAATTGAATATTCAATATCACTAGTAGTAAGATATTTTTCTTTTTCTTTTTGGTTATAAGGGATTTCCCTAGGAACTAGTAAATGCACAGTGAAACTCCGGCTTGGAGGGAGCAATAAAACTCACTAGGGATTGATCCTGACATGATTTACTTCCCAGACAAGCTTGGTGAAACTAGGTTACTAGGCAATTGGCATACAATGCAACAATAAGAGCCTTTAGTGTTCTATTTTTATATAATTTCATAGTTTTCTGTCGTCACTGTGTTCCACCTGTCCAAACTTGAAACAAGACTAATATAAAGTCAAATTTTTGACGTAGAATGCAATAAAACTATATACAATTCAATGTTCTGAAATCAGCAATAGATGTTAGAGAAATATATGTGCAACATATGCACATATGTAAGAGAAATTAAAATTGCAGTGTTTGCACAACTACTTTCTACGCCACAGTGAATTTAAACATACTTGATGCTTCATTAAATCCACGTTTGGTCTCACAAATTGGCTTTTAAAAAAGCACAAAGGCTTTTGCAACTTGTATTAGACACAAGCTTGAATAGGAAAAAGGAAGGGTTATTATAGTATATATTTTATAGATTACTGTATCATTGCAATGTGTGCTAAGATTTCTTATTGACAGGGAGGAATACTACTTGGGCCATCCGCGCTTGGACGGAATAAAAGCTATCTACATGCAGTTTTCCCACCCAAGAGTCTTACAGTATTAGATACTCTAGCAAACCTTGGCCTTATCTTCTTTCTGTTTTTAGCTGGCGTAGAGTTAGATCCAAAATCTCTGCGGAAAACTGGAGGCCGAGTCCTTGCCATTGCTACGGCTGGAATAAGCTTACCCTTTGCACTAGGCATTGGTTCATCGTTTGTTCTGAAAGCAACGATTGCCAAAGATGTAAATACTTCTGCATTTGTCGTGTATATGGGTGTTGCTCTGTCTATAACCGCATTTCCTGTATTAGCCCGTATTTTGGCCGAGTTAAAACTTCTAACAACCAGTGTTGGAAGAATGGCTATGTCGGCTGCAGCAGTTAATGATGTAGCAGCCTGGATTCTTCTTGCTCTGGCTGTTGCCTTATCAGGCAATAGCCAATCTCCACTTGTGTCACTGTGGGTCTTCTTAGGTGGGTGTGGTTTTGTCCTTTGTTCGATCCTCATTGTCCTTCCTATTTTCAAATGGATGGCTCAGAAATGCCATGAAGGCGAGCCGGTCAAAGAGTTATACATATGTGCTACATTAGCTGCTGTTCTGGCTGCTGGATTTGTCACAGATGCTATTGGAATTCATGCCATGTTTGGCGCGTTTGTTTTCGGAATTTTGGTTCCAAGAGATGGACCATTTGCAGGTGCTCTTGTAGAGAAAATAGAGGATCTTGTGTCTGGTCTATTGCTCCCACTCTATTTTGTGTCAAGTGGATTGAAGACCAACATTGCCACCATTCAAGGGCTGCAATCGTGGGGCCTTGTAATTTTTGTTACATTTACTGCTTGTTTTGGGAAGATTGTCGGGACTATTGTTGCGTCTCTTTTATGTAAAGTACCTTTTAATGAGTCTTTAGTGCTGGGATTCTTGATGAATAGTAAAGGCTTGGTTGAATTAATTGTCCTCAACATCGGCAAAGAAAGAAAGGTATTTGAATTTTCTTGCTCTCACTGTTCCCTATAGTTAGTTTAATATGGTGCGTGTTCCTACCAATCACTTTGATGGATATCTGATGTAAGCATTTTGCAGGTTTTGAATGATCAGACTTTTGCCATTATGGTTCTCATGGCTCTTTTTACTACCTTCATGACTACTCCTCTTGTGATGGCTGTGTATAAGAGAAAGGCAAGAATATCTGATTACAAGTACAGAACAATTGAAAGGAAAAATGCAAACAGCCAACTTAGGATTCTTGTCTGCTTTCATGGTGCAAGGAATATTCCATCGGTGATAAATCTGATCGAAACTTCAAGAGGAATCCAGAAGCGTGATGCACTCTGTGTGTATGCAATGCACCTTAAAGAATTTTCCGAGAGGTCCTCGTCGATGCTAATGGTACAAAAGGTAAGAAAAAATGGATTGCCGTTTTGGAATAAAGGTCCCCGTGCAGATTCTGACCATGTTATTGTAGCATTTGAGGCTTACCAGCAACTAAGCCAAGTGTCTGTCAGGCCAATGATAGCAATCTCATCAATGGCTAACATTCACGAAGACATTTGTTCGACCGCAGAGAGAAAGAGAGCCGCAGTCATTATTCTTCCGTTTCATAAGCAACAAAGATTAGACGGTTCACTAGACATTACAAGAAACGATTTTCGATTGGTTAACAAAAGGGTACTCGATCATGCACCGTGCTCAGTTGGAATTCTTGTTGATCGCGGGCTTGGTGGTACATGCCATGTGTCTGCAAGTAATGTTTCCTATTCCATTGTTGTACTTTTCTTTGGCGGTGGTGATGACCGAGAAGCCCTTGCTTATGGAGCTCGTATGGCCGAGCACCCTGGAATAAGATTAGTGGTTATTCGATTCTTAGTGGAACCTAATATTGTAGGAGAGATTACAAGAGTTGACATTGGAGACTCTTCTAGCAGTAAACCAATCTCAGAGGATGATGAGTTCCTTGCGGAGTTTAGGCTGAAAACAACCAATGATGACTCTGTTATCTATGAGGAGAAAATAGTAAAAGATGCTGCAGAAACAGTTGCTACTATCCGTGAGTTTAATTGCTGCAACCTATTTCTTGTGGGTCTAAGACCAACCGGTGAACTTGCCTGTGCTCTGGAAAGAAACGATTCTTCAGAGCTAGGACCTGTTGGTGGTTTGTTGGCATCACAAGATTACTCCACAACAGCATCAGTTTTGGTGATGCAACAGTATCACAATGATGTGCCAATAAATTTTGTCCAAGAAATGGAGTAACATTAACCTGATGGAGACGCCGAATCTACTTAACTTTTCTGTTCTAATATTGTTGTGGAATGGATGTGGGGTGGATGGTGTTACAGCAGGGATGGGAATAACTATTCTAACCTGTATTGAACTCAGTTCCACATTAATAAGAACGTTTATTTGACTAAAATATGTTAGGTGTCCAACTAATTATTCTATTGAAGTAAATATAAATATTCTATATTTTTGTTGTTATGGTTATTTTTTTTTTTAATTTTTATCATAATATCTTGGATTTTTGTTTTGCCTTTAATTTTTATCATAAATACTTTCATAAGTACATGTAAAGGTATGTATGTGATAGGTCTTTAAACAAGTTTTTAGTTCAGAGCAACAATGTTTACCATTTGATCACGCTCTCACGTAGGGTAGGCAAAAGATATGATTAATTAGATTATATTGATAAATTAGACTGTATTGCATTAAAAAAGTTCAAACTAATTAAATAGTTTATAAACTAAGATTTTTACGGTAAGAGTGTCACAGTTTGCAAAACTGATGTAACAATTGGTGGTGTTCAAACTGATGCAACAAATTAATGAATGTGAGAAGCCTTTGTTTGCGACTTTGTCTTAGGTACCTATAAGTTTTTTTGTCGATAACAAACACTTTTAATATTCTATGTCCAATTAAACTCTAAAATATGAGATTATTTATCAAAAATTTGTTTTGAATAAATTAATTTTGTAAGATCAATTATGAATATTTGAATATAATTTTTTTTACCGAATAAAAATCTATTTATGTTTAAAAGTTAATTAAATAAAATAATAAATTTTAAACTAAAAATCAACTGCAGATACGTAAACTTCAAATTTCTAACTAAATTAAAATTTAACCTAAGCCTTATATTATTTATAGACAAATGGTAAGTGCCCTTGGGAAGGGCAGTTGTTGAAAGTAAAATGAAACAAATGTAGGGGTAACATTAATAATTTTCTAGAATGATTAGTTTTAGGGCAATAAATATGACGGTTAATTTAGGAGGGAAAAAGATAAAAAGCAGGGTGAGGTGGTTGGTGAATCGTGGCGCGGGGCTTATCCAATATTGGAAACAGAGAGAGAATCATCGAGGAGGAGAGCATAGTAGAGGAAAGCAATAAACAAAGCAGAAGGAAGTGCCAGTGCCAGTGCCACTACCAACAACAAAAAAGTAGAAATGCAATCACATTCACTCCCTTCGTTCCCAAAACCATTCGCATCATCCTCTTCTTTCACTTCTCGCTCTAACACTCACTTCACTCTCCAATCTTCATCTTTCGCCACCTCACTTATCTCCTCTTCCATTTTTCCTCCTCCTCGCTGCAACCGTATTCAAATTGGTGGTAATATTTTTCGGGGTACATCGGTAATTTCCTGCACTTCTCTTCAACTTCATTTTACTCCAATACTGTTGTTGGTTTTTCATTCCATGCCTTAAATGTTCATATATTTTATTTCATTTTTGCATAGGAATTCGCACGTGCTTATCGCGCTGCATTATATAAACTTCACAATTCCGATTACTCTGTTGCCGAAAACTCCGATTGTGAATGTCACTTGGCAACGCCGATTGTTTCTTCTTCTTCTGATGATGATAATGGATCGATAGGACTTGTGAAGTTTATGCTGTTCTTTGCGTTCCTTACACTACAAGACTCTTACCCAGCAGCTGCTGCTTCTGATTTTGCTTCTGGTTTGAATTCAATTCCCATATTTGGAGATGTCGGTGACTTAAGCACAGGTTTTGCTTCAGTTAGGAAAATCTCCCTGTCACAACTTCTATAATCATTATTATTTGATTTTAAATGAAACAAAAATGATGAATAGCTATATGCTACAAATGATAATGTGGATCCTGTTAGTTAGTTATTCGGCAGTAGTTATTATGCATACGCTCAGTTTGAATTGATTTATTTGAATTCATCTGATATATAAGTACTTGTAAAATTGGTTAGGTGAGCTTATGGAAACAATTTATGACATATCCATAAAATGTTTTTAGCTTATTTCCATATAAGCTATCTAGGATAGTTTATAAAAATAGCATATATGATATGAAAACAAATTGACTTTATTTTGCCTTTTGTTATAGAAATAACCCATACACAATCACTTATATGACAAGTGCTTATGCAATAAGCACTTAATTAAACTATTTTCAAAACAAGGCCTTAGCGTGGATTCTGTTGTACTTTTACTATTTTAAGTAAGACTAATTTAATGTAAATCGCCTTGTTATTCAAAGACTAATTTGGCCCTTCTTGTTTTGTGTTCTATCACAGGCTTTTCTGCTGATATTTTTCTCTGAACTGGGAGACAAGACTTTTTTCATTGCAGTGAGTGTACATGCATCAGTGGTTCTTTTTCAATCCTTTCAAACCAAATGCAAAATAGTGAAGAAAGGAAATCATGCTATTAAAAAGCGATAACCCCCTTTGTGTTAAGATTTATTTGACGAGTCTACTTATTGATGAGATGAAATGAAGGGGGAAAGCTCTGTAAATAAGTATAAGTTGGGTGATTGGTGTTTTATGCAGGCACTGTTAGCAGCTAGGAATTCAGCTGGTGTTGTTTTCCTTGGAACATTTGGCGCCCTTGCGTATGTTTTAGTGTTTCATGTGACTTAGATATCCTTGCATTTATTTTTAAGGTGTTTTTTGTGATTACTCTCCATGCTTGATAAGTTGGTGCAAATGCAAGGGAATGTGGTTAAAGTATTTTCACAACTTAGAACAATGAAACTGGCTAACTAAAATTCTTCAGTGTAAGCTAGTGGACAATATCAATAAACTTCAATTTTCTTCTCATATATTTTGAAACTTAGACAAAGTGATGCATTTGTAAAAAATCTTCAGGTCTATGTTGTGTCTAGAAGTCAACATTTACAGTCAGTACCACTTCTATGAATGGAAATTATTTGGACAATGTATTTATTTTTATTATACAATAATCTTCAAATCATTAAATATTTATTATTACTTTATTTGTTTCTGGCAGGGCAATGACTGTCATTTCTGTCGGTCTTGGACGGACTTTTCATTATGTTGACGAACTCTTGCCGTTCAGGTTTTTTCTTTATTTCCTTGATTTATTTATCGCTGTGGTATGAATTGGTCATACTCATACAGGAAAAGTGAACATGGAGACATACAATAAAAACTGTATTTTAATCAACAAAAATGACTCACATTATTGTTTTTCAATACCTTTTGACCAACCATGAAACAGTTTTATCATAATACAATATAACAATTTTTTCGGAACTCCATTCTAACCATTTGCAGAAAAATAAATCAATTGATTGCTTTGTAATGCAAAGATATCTTTAGTTTGACCAAGTTCCATGCTTTCTAGGAATATTATCATCTTTTTTATGTGCCTTCCTTTGGATTTATGTTTTACAGTGTTCGAAATCATGTAACTTGAAAGCATAATCTTACTATCTGATCTGACTAAAATTTTAGGAGAAACTATTACTAGTTATAGTTATTAAGAATGACTCCAGAATTCATCTAATAGGTTACTTTGCACAGGTTTGGAGAAACTGATTTACCTATTGATGATATTGCTGCTGTTTGCCTATTGGTAAATTTACCTCCATGTTTATGTAAATGCATTAGTGTAATAGGTTGAGCAATTGGTGACGGACTAGGATAGTTTACATGATGTAATAGGTTCAAATCTTGTTGTTACGATTAGCCCAAAATATTGCATTAGTGTTTGCTATTGCACACAAATTTATCCTTTACATTTTCTGTTTTGAAATGAAACACACGTAAAGATTTCAGTTGACTTCAGGTGTACTTTGGGGTCTCTACCCTGCTGGATGCCTCATCTAGTGATAGCCAAAAATCAGATGATGAACAGAAGGAGGTAATATTTAGGTTTTGCAGCATAATGTGCTGGATTTACTAGTACTTTTTTAAGCCCGGTTTTTTATTTTCCTTCACTTTGAAAGTGTTCTTCACGATTTCGATGCAATGGTTCCTATCTTAACCAGGCAGAGTTAGCAGTTTCTGATTTTTCTGGAAACGGTGCTGGGATACTAGCTGCTGCTAGCACAATTTTCAGCACTTTTCTCTTAGTTTTTGTAGCAGAGTGGGGTGATAAATCATTTTTCTCCACAATTGGTGAGTGCTAAAGTTGGAATTGTTGATCTACCAAACTATATTTTATATGGACCAAATATAATTAAAACTCATTTTTCTAAACCATAAAAAAACCTTGCTCCAAAATCCCTATTAAACAAACTAATATATAAATAAATAAATTAAATGTGTTGTTATTGACAAAAGCTGACTTGTATGCCTGGTTAGAATGTCAGTTAATTTGGAGCAGTACAGTATTAGTTTATCATCAACTTGTTGAATTCTTAATTTGTCCCAAATTACAAGACATGTTATGTTGATTCTTGTCATGCACTTAACTCACCTTCAATGATTCTGAACTATTTTTTCCTCTTACTATTTAGCCCTTGCAGCAGCTTCTTCGCCCCTGGGAGTCATAGGTGGATCACTAGCCGGTCATGGTGTTGCAACTTTGGTAACTCCTTTAGTTCTTTTTAAGCAATGAATTGATGCAACTTCTAAATATGGTGATCTACTCTTTGAAAGTAACAATGAATGCATTGTTTGAAATTAACAGTGGTATTTAATTACTCTTCAGGAATAAGTACAATTTGTATTTGCCAAAATGACCGACTAAAGTGCAACAAAAAATTTCTAAAGTGCTTTATAAACATTCTATAACATTTTAGTTTTTAAACTGCTTAAAGAGTTCTGGTGAGCTATTTATTCTTAATGATCTATATTTGGTACCCCCAACAAGATTAAAAATCAAAATTAAGATGAAAAAAATCTCTATGACTATATGAGGAAAAGCTTAACTGTATCATGGAAAGTTTAATGTATAATTTATATTCCTTGAAACAACTGTCTTTTTTTTACTTATCACATCTATAAATAACTTTGGGATTTTATTTTCTCCGATCTTTTATATGCAGCTAGCCGTACTTGGTGGCTCTTTACTGGGGACATTTTTGTCAGAGAAGGTAACTTATGACTTGTAGCCTCCATTCCTGATGTGTCATGGTTTGTTAGTTCCAACTTCCTGGTTTTCTCCATTTCGAAAGTGGACCAGAATTCATATATTGGGAATTATAGGATGCATGCTTTCATATCAAGTAGATTCATTAACCAATGTAACCAAAGTGCAAATTTAGGCAACATAATAACAGTTGAGATATGATCTACAAAATTATTTTCTTGAATTGGGGCTACCTATGGAATATAGGTCATGGAAATTTCTGCGGAAAATTTCAATATAAAATATGTGAAATGATTCTTGAATATAAAATTTTGATGTCAAATAGTGTTTTTTTGTTTTTGTGTGTATGTTGGAAATGTATCTAAGTTGTAAAAGATAAAAAATAAGTAAGAGATACGGAGAAACGTGTATGGTGTCTTAACAGGTTAGACGTTCCTCTAGAGGAACCTGTCTCAGAATGAACATGCTATTTTTTCCTAGATAATAACAGATGACGTGAAAATGCTCCCTACCAGTTTGGGTTATTAAGAGCAACTTATCATAACCATGTGAAAATTTTAATAGTCTGCTGACCACACTTTATATTATGTACATAATACTAGTACTTGGAATATTACCTCATACAGCTGTTAACTAAAATCAGTATTTTCATTTCTTTTGAAGGTTATTTCCTATATCGGAGGTGTTCTCTTTCTCGTCTTTGCTGCAGTAACCTTATTTGAAATTGTACAGTAGATGTTTCAAGAAGTGCAATATAAGCTCTGTACAAAAGCAGCAAGAATGCACTGACGTCCAAAATTTTATCAGCACCCTGTTTATTAAAATTTGTTAATGGCGGCTCTAGAAAAAAATTATATACTACTTACTATCTGTAAAGAAACTATATACTACCAGTATTTTTTGTAGCAATAGTTGATCTACCTTTCATTGTAATCTTCATAAACTATGTCCAGTTGTTTTTGTTTACCCAATAAATCATCATATCCAGTTGGTCATTAAAAATTTTGTTGATTTTTTGGTTCTACAAACTTTGTTATTTTGTTATAAAAGAAATTTTTACTGCCACATTTTTCAATTTTAGTTAGAAGAGGGATCAAATTAGTCTAACACTTAAATATTACACCACTCAATAATTTTTTACAGAATGTCTCTGACATATATTATCTCTAGAAATTTTTATACAATACATAAATCTTAATGTGTATGCATATATAAAATGATGTCATAACAAGTATATGGAGTTCTAACCGAAAATCTATTTTTCAATCGATGAAGTTAAACCCATCCTGATGGACGCTTGACATTAGATCTTATTTCCTTAGCCAAATTCTTTCGTTTCTTCATTCAGCTCACATTTATTTGGGTCACTACTAAGAGGGACCAGGTGTACAATCAAGTTGGCCTCACCCTGTGAACTAGAGCTTCTTTTCACCCTTAAAGTCAAGTTGAAAGTACACATTTAAGAAGAAAAAAAGTTTTTTTCTTTCTAAAAGTATATTTTCGGATAAATTTTATTCATATTTTATGAAGAAAAAATTTATAATTTTGTCAAAAAAAAATGATACATAAACTGCGTACTGTGAAAACATAAAAACTTCATTTAACATATAAAAATGTGTCAAAAACATTTAAAAAGACGAAATCTTCATTTTAGTTAAAATATTATAAAACTCGTACATATTAGATTATTTTTTTTACAAAATCATATTAGATTTGATTCATTATATACCAAATTTAATTTTCAAACATTGAATATAGTTAAGATTAAAAGTTCACACAATCAATATATCATATGATCAATTATATATATGACTTTTTAAATAATTGTGACAAAAGTCAAACATTAGTATTACTAATGATCTAAAAGTTGTGATCGATTGAAATTGTAAAAATTGTTTAAACTAACAATTAGGGCCGGTGATGATCTTGCGCATCCAGTCCAACTGCACATGACCTTACTAATGAAGTGACTTCAATTTTTTTTTATAATATAAAATAAGGGTTAATTTTTTTTTAGTCCTTACAAAATTATGTTCTTTAAATTTAGTGTCTAAAATTTTAAATTTAGTGTCTATATTTTGATTCTATAAGGATTTTTTAAATGACTACAAGTATCAGTTTTTTTTATAAGATAGAGATTAAAAGTGAATAAAAAATTTTAAAAACTAAAAGATTTAGAAATTTTTTATAAAGACTAAAATAAAATTTTATAAAAAAAAACTATTTTACTTTTTCTTTTAATTATAAAAATTACATTTTCATGAGCCTAATTTTTAAAATTATAATAAGACTTTCAAAATATTTAAGACATGTCAGTGATTCAATGTGTTGGACTGAACTCTTAGCTATTGCCTCAAAATATTAAAAACCTCTATTTTTCTTTTATAAAAAAGAACAATGTAAGAATTTATTTAAAAATATAAGTATATTTGTTAAAAGAAGACGGCAATTTTATTTCATGATTGTATCATTAATGCAATTAATTTATTTTAAAAAATGTGTCTAAAATATAAAAAAAATTACAGAAACTAAAAAAATTAGTAGTATTATTAAGTTTATTTATAATTGATATATTTTTAGAATTTACCCTTTTATTTTATATTGTTAATTTTATCCCTTATAAAAATATTTCATAAAATACTGTTTATAAAAATATTATTTGTAATATTGTTTATTTGAGTAAAAAAATATATTGTTTATTGATTTAAAAACGATATAAGATAATTAAAAGTATTTTAATAAAAATAAGAATTTAATAGTCATCCCAACATAAAAAATGTGAAGTGAAAGTTCGACAACAAAAAAAACACGTGAAGTGAATTCGATGCATTTAAAAATTAAGTGAAGTGAAATAGCATTTGTTGGGTCCACGCGTATTTCTTCTTAAGCGACCAAAGTCCATTTTACACCGTCATCATCAAATCAAAGTCTCACTTTCACTTTTTCAGACAAAACGCTTCGAGCTCGAGAAGAAGCACCAACTAAAACACCACCATTGTAATATTTCATTTTCCACATACTCAATGGGAAACTGCAAAAGCGAACCTACTTCCAATTCCAATTCCAATTCCGATTCCCAAACCCCACATTCCAATCCCATTTCTACCCCCCCTCCAGATCTAAACCCCAAACAACCCACCCCCTCTGACACACCTACATCCTCCATGGGCCGAGTGTTGGGCCGGCCCATGGAAGATATCCGATCCACCTACACTTTCGGCCGCGAATTAGGCCGCGGTCAATTCGGAGTCACATATTTGGTCACTCACAAAATCTCCAAAGAACAGTTTGCATGCAAATCCATCGCCACGCGGAAGATCATTCACCGCGGCGACTTAGATGATATCCGCCGTGAGGTTCAGATCATGCATCACCTCACCGGTCACCGTAACATTGTTGAGCTAAAAGGTGCTTACGAGGATCGTCATTCTGTTAACCTAATCATGGAACTCTGTGCCGGTGGTGAACTTTTTGATAGGATTATAGCTAAAGGTCATTACTCCGAGCGTGGTGCGGCTGAGTTGTGTCGACAGATGGTGACTGTTGTTCATAATTGTCATAGCATGGGAGTTATGCATAGGGATTTGAAGCCGGAGAATTTCTTGTTTCTTAGTAAGGAAGAGACTTCGCCTCTTAAAGCCACTGATTTCGGCCTCTCCGTTTTTTTTAAGCCCGGTGAGTTTATTAATCAGTTCTATTTCATCAATGCTTTGAAATACTCATCCCACCAGTTGTATGGTGTGTTTGGTTATGCCGTGACGAGAATCGACGCCTTAGAATAGATTTTGAATTAATTGATTTTGATTAAAAATAAGTTGCACCTAAATTTTTATTTTGATGCATGTAGCGTAGTTTGACCATAATCATTAGAGTGATCAAAGTTTTAAAATTTTAATAGATATGTATAATTACCAAAATGGGTTTAATTGTGTTTTTGTTTTTGTTTTTTTGAAAAAACCAAAATATTATTAAAGAAACTTAAATTATATTTCATTTCTATATGAAATTGCTTTATATATTTTCATTAAAATGTTTTATATAATTTCAGACATATATTATAGTATACTAACAAATATCTCGTTTTTTAAGAGAATTGTTTTTTTTTGGACAGATCTAAGAGCATTATTATATGAATAAAAAATCATTATTATTATTTAGTAGTAGTAGTATTATAGTGATGAAACACATTTCAATTCCCAACAAATGGGTCATACGGTCTAACTGATGGATAGTAATTCCAGAACACGCACAAAAAGAGAGAGGGTCATACCGTCTTTACATATATCTATGGCAAGTGTTTCAACTAGAATTGATTCTACCAAAAGTAAAAGCTGCAATGAGTAGCTTCAAGTGGAATCAATTTTGGAGAGAAGAATTGCTTTTACAAATAGAGTCCAAACATCTTTTTGACCAAATAAAATCATGATCGACCAAGTAAACTCAAGTTTGAGGTTTCCCAACGTGGAACCAAAAACATTGCTGTAGTGGTGAACTATATAGCACCTGCACTTCAAATTAAAAGCGTGTCTAGTGTTCTATGTGTTTGTCACTGTCGTATGAGGTGTTTGTGTTGGTGCTTCTTATGTGATGGTAGTGGACATGATTTTTGAGAACAGGAGATGTATTTAAAGATCTCGTTGGGAGTGCATATTATGTAGCTCCTGAGGTGCTACATAGAAGGTATGGACCCGAAGCTGATATTTGGAGTGCTGGGGTTATTTTGTATATTCTTCTTTCTGGTGTCCCTCCCTTTTGGGCAGGTAAATTTTCTTTCTTTAATGTTTTTTAATACCCATACTTATTATTGTGTAGCTGCATGAAGTTTGTTGGGGGGGTGTTAAATAGTTGTAGATTCACTTGTTTACTGGGCGACCTTTCTGAGTAATTTTGAACTTCGACTTTGTTAGATAGGGTGTTTGTGCATTGAATGTGCAACTATGGTTTTATGTTTCCATTTCTTATAATACCTTACCTTGATTATTTATAGACTAGTGTACCTTTTTGATCTTTCTTATACTTTCTTCTTATCCTTTATGTGAAGAAAATGAAAAGGGTATCTTTGAGGCTATTCTTCTTGGACATATTGATTTTGAATCGGATCCTTGGCCTTCCATATCAAGTAGCGCTAAAGATCTGGTCAAGAAGATGTTGCGCACTGACCCTAAAGAACGACTTTCGGCTGTTGAAGTCCTCAGTAAGTTTTACTCTTCTTGTGAAAATGCAAATTGATTTGTTTTATGACAAAATGAATCTCTAACCATATCTTTAGAGATCTGATCTTTAGAATGGATACCAAAGTGAAAGGGAGGCAAGATAACTGGCAAGAAATAGGATATTAATTTTGAAATAAGCTGTGACTTCTCATTCGATTGATCCATGATATTGTTAATGATATGAGAGTAACATGTCTCACTCAATGGGATAAAGAGGAAAATAGACATTTATTTTCACATACACACTTAAATCACCTCTCCCAAATAAAGGAAAAGGTAGGTCAGGATTGCGTATTTCTTATGTCTCTCCTTTACTGTAAAAGTCTGCACAACTATTTCCTAAACAAAAAAGCATTCTTCCTTTTCTCTCTTACCTCATCTACACCGTACTCTCACTTTTGTCTCTCAACACAACTGCCTTACTAGATATCTTTCACCTATTGCATTTTCTATTTTATCTGAACGAGTAGTATGCAACTATGCACGAGTTGGTTTTGTCATTAGTTGTTGCTTTGAAGGTGAAAGCCTCCTTGCTTCATTGGCTAGCTTTCTGATTTTGTATTCATGTGATTGGGTTATGCTACTTCTTGGTGTAATTGGCTTGCTCACGAGTATGATATTGATAATGTAATCCTAATACATATGCATGCTCACATATAACTGCATGGGTTCATTAGTTCTGTTCTCTTTTCCCTTTTTATAAAGTATTTGAGCTGTATCTTTGTTGTTTTGTTATTTGAGTCAACCAGTCATAGTAAAATGTTAAATATACACTCCAGACCATCCTTGGATGAGAGATGATGGAGCATCCGATAAGCCTCTTGATATTGCTGTTTTAACCAGAATGAAACAATTCAGTGCAATGAACAAGCTAAAGAAATTAGCTCTGAAGGTAAATGATAATTTACCGTCATTTTTTGTGTTACAGATCAATGTCATCATAGTCAAGATTTTAGTAAAATATCTTGAATTAATTATATTTAAATCCTTGAGGATTGAAAATGGTAATATATTACTTGAAAAAGAGAAATTAATAAATAAATAAATAAATAAATAAATAGGGGAAAAAAGCATTCATAAATGAACTGGATCCAAGGATTATATGTGAAAAATCTTTTATTTTGTTACAGGTTATTGCTGAAAATCTTTCTGAAGAAGAAATTATTGGCTTGAAGGAAATGTTCAAATCCATGGACACAGATAACAGCAGAACAATCACTTTTGAAGAGTTGAAAGATGGTCTCTCCAAACTAGGTACTAAGATTTCCGAGTCTGAAGTAAGGCAGTTGATGGAAGCGGTAAGATTTCATTTATTTTGTTTGCTTACACCTTTGCTCGGTGGTTCATTCAGATGATATGATCTCTGCATAGTGATTACTTTTAATAATGTTTGATTAGTAAATAAAATTTCATCTTGTTTATAATTTTTTGACTTGAAACAAGTGGGATTAGACTGTTCAGTATGTTAATCCATTCACACAGACAAATTCAAGATGACTTTGATTGGATAACACCGGAGTAGTCTCTGAAATATTTATACTTTATACCATCACTTCTCTATTACGATTTACGCACACAGACTCTTCTATACTAGTGTGAGCGGATCTTGTTGCCAAATTATACTTTTGTGGCTTAACCACTGCTGGAATTTGATTTCTGGTACCTAACTCTCTGCATATGCCGCATATACCACATGTGATGGATAAATTTATTCTCTACAAAGTTCATCTCCTTGCTGATTATTTGTATCCAAATCCTGATTTGTTCTTGTAATTAACATGATGGTTGATGCTTGATTGCCGCATTTATAGAATACCCATATTTTCCATTGATATTGTAATGTGAATCAAATACATATGAGAGTGTTAGGAAAATAGTTGGATGCTATCTTAGAGCTGTTTAATAATATGATTCCAAGTTTACCACTTCTATTGACTTCACTGATGGTTTTTCTTTCTCTGTTATAACATCTATCTAATATGCAGGCTGATGTTGACGGAAATGGAACCATTGATTATATTGAATTTATAACAGCTACCATGCACTTGAATAGAATGGAAAGAGAGGACAATCTGTACAAAGCTTTTGAATATTTTGACAACGACAAAAGCGGGTAATCTATTTTTTTAGGATTATTTTATTATAGTCCTCTCTCATTATATATGAACGTGACAGAGTCCTACTATGAATGAGAACAGGACACATCTAAAATTAATTAACCCAAATAAGTAATGGGGGCTCTTACTATTCTTGTGTCTTCTTCACCACGCAAATATAAACTTCTCATGTCAGTAAGTGAACATGAGAAGATCTTGATATTCTTTTTACCTTTTTGTTCATATTTTTTTAGCATACCTGTATTACTTCCCTTAGTTGTTGAATCACACTTTGGTTTTTCTTCTTCCTCCTGTTTTCATAGGTACATTACAAAGGAAGAGTTGGAATCTGCCCTTAAAAAGTATAACATGGGTGATGAGAAAACAATAAAGGAGATCATTGCCGAAGTTGATTCAGACAATGTACCCTACTTTCTTTCTTCTTGTATATTATTTAGTTGTCCATTGCATTGCATATACAAATTAAATTCCCAAACCTCTTGCAGGATGAAAGAATTAACTATGAGGAGTTTGTAGCCATGATGAGGAAAGGTAACCCAGACTTGGTAACCAACAGACGTTGCAAATAATAATGTTGGTCATACATAGCCTGTTTTACTAGATTGATGCATGGATATTTTCCAATTCATATTTCACACCATTGAAAGAGATGAACTAGAAGGACAGCTGAAGATATAGTTTTCCTTTTCTCCTTTAGGTATCTCAATGCGATGGTTACTTGTTTATAAGTTGTTGGTCTTGATAAGCCATGTTGGGCAAGACATATCCAGATGATTTTAGTGTTTTGCATCCTCAGTACAAATTCCCAGTTAAGGAATATAGAGTGTAGTAAAATTTAGCTGCTAAATCTTTGCTGCAGCGTGTAGTTCGGACAGTGGGTTCCTTTTGTGAATCACTATTATACTGAAAATGAATTATCTGACTTTGGATCTCTTAGCATTGGTAACTTTAGGTTTTTCCATGAGAGACAAAGGTGAGGAAGGGAAATAAGGTGAGAGTGTCTATTGTAAGGGAGAGACAAATAGAAAGAGAAGGTGCATTTCTCGCCACACAGGAAGAGAATCTCTGTTCGTATTATACGTGCCATTTGCAGTAGCAAAAGTAGCACTTCTAGATGAAACCATTTTATAATTGTCACATGTTACGTGACATGTTACCAAAATGCTACACATTGCCAAAAACTATGTCATGAATGTTTGCGACGGACAAATGTTATATTTTACCGCCGGACATGTACATGCAGCTGGCAAACTTTTACTTTTTTATTTTATAGAGATTATGGAGGGAGAGGGGGTAAACATAATTAATTAAAGTATTTCACTTATTTTTGTTACTTTTGTTTTCGTACCAATAATTACTTCTCTTTTTCAAATTGTTTTTGGCAACATTTCAATTTGGTTATAGAAACTTAATTCAAGAATACTACAGAGGGTAAAATATGTCTTACGAAAATAATTTTTTAAAGAGTTTAATTAATAATGTAACAAATAATAGAATTTAATTGCTATATATTAATGTGACAAATTTTACACAGTAAATATATAACATTCATTCATAAAAATTATTTTACATATGGTTTTGGAATAAATCAAATATTTTTATTGATTTAATAGTTGTAATTAATTAATAGTGTAAAAATTATCAATTATATATATAAATTAAATATAAAATAATATTACATTTTCATTTAATCATATCTTATCATAATGTCATTTGGATTTGGATATAAATTTGTCATTTTGTTATATAATTTCTAAAATATCTCGTCAAATTCATATCGTGAAATTTGATGGGATGGTAATATAATTTCCTTAAACTCTTCAAAAAAATATTTTATAATTATATTTTCTGATAAAACATTATCATGTGTTAAAGTAAAGTTATTATGAAAATTGTAAATAGTAGACAAATATTGTCTCTAAACAGTTTTCTTTTTATTATGGTATGAAATTTATAAAAAATCTCAAATGAAGGGTGTTAATAGTAAATAAATATAAATTTTATTGAATTTATTGAATAATAGTATGCTAGCAAAAATGTGATTTTTTTTTAGTGAGAAAAATGTGTTAATGGTAGTAAAATAAAAATTGTAATCGTGTAAAAGAAAGTAGAAATATCCTCTCCCTCTCTCTCCAATCCTGTGTGAGGGAGGGAAGAAAAACTGTAAACCAAAAAACAAAGCGTTAAAAGAGTGACACGTAAGAATGCATGTATGAGTCAGCACTAGTCTCCGATACCGTCCTTCAAATTTAAAGTTAAACTCAAAGAACTACCAGAAAAAGCGGGAACTCTGAAGGGATTACCATTCCCTTACCTACAGAAAATTCAATTCGCTTCTCACACAAACAAATCAACACATTTTCCATTTTTTTTCATTCTCCGTATTATCCATTCAATACATTATTATTACACTACCATGATTCTATCCATCATAATAAGGGACAGGGATCCTTCTTCCATTTCTCTCTAATTTTTCATTCTTCTTTATTATTATCATATCATTATTCACTCTTCTCAATTATACGTTTTTCCTTTTCAATTTGAAATTTAAAAATTAATAGAGATGGAACAGAAAGGGTTGTTGATATCAGCGCTTGGGGTAGGGGTTGGAGTTGGAGTGGGACTTGGCTTGGCTTCTGGACAAACCGTTACAAAATGGGGAGCTAATCCTTTCTCTTCAAACGCCCTCACTCCTGAAAAGATTGAACACGAAATGCTTAGACTTATTATTGATGGCAGAGAAAGTAACGTCACTTTTGATAATTTCCCTTATTATCTCAGGTATTCTTTATTTCATCTCTTTTTTTCCTTCCATTTTCCTAATTTGCAATGTCACATCTATTTAAATTAATTAATGCTTAATTCGATTATTTTAGTTATTTCATTCTATATTGCATGCGATTTTGTTATAAACCATAACTACAGATCTCATTCTCATTTACTCTATTTTTCTACATGTTAGTATTGTGTGTATATACTTTCGTATTCATATCATTGAAAATTCAATGATTCAGTTTTCGTCGTGCATATTTGCACTCACGGGGATGGGATTTTATTGTATAGTAATTCTCACAAACTTACCATCAATCCAAATGTACACTTAATTCGCGAATTTTTCAGTTTCAGACAATTGTTTCCAGATGAACACAGTATATCTTGTTCCACACAAAAAAAAACACAGTTTATCTTGCACTGTGATTAAACGTGTCAATGAATATTTTGTTAAGTTTTAATGAATTGAGAACATTAAATGTGTATTCTGAGTTGAAACTGTAGAATTGACTGAACGCTAAGCCATGACATCTTTTAATTGTTTCAATTTTGGTTCTGTAATGGCGCTTCTCGTTGTATATGTGATGACAGTGAGCAGACGCGGGTGTTGCTGACAAGTGCTGCTTATGTCCATTTAAAGCACGCGGAGGTTTCTAGATATACACGGAATCTTGCTCCTGCAAGCCGGACTATTCTGCTCTCAGGGCCAGCCGGTTAGTTCGAATCTTATGTTTTGTGAGGATGAATTGATAAGATTCAATGTTTATATTGTTTTCTTAAAGCTAATTCAGAACTTTTCCCCATCATATCTTACAGAACTTTACCAACAGGTGCTTGCCAAGGCTTTAGCTCACTACTTTGAGGCCAAATTGCTTCTGTTAGATGTAACTGACTTTTCACTGAAGGTGAGTCAGAAAAATTTGGATGTCCTTTAAAATTTTCTCCTGTTAGTTAGGAACATAACTGTTGGTTTGTCATCTTTGCAGATTCAAAGTAGATATGGTTCTGCCAACAGAGAAACTGTAAGCTTTTCCTATTTTATCTTTTATTGCTCATGCTTTAAAGTTTTAACTGTCATAGATGTACATGTACATGCCATTCTTTCTTGATCAAACATTCTGGCTTCCATTGTTTCTTATTGCAGACTTTCAAAAGGTCTGCTTCTTTGGAGCGATTATCTGACCTCTTTGGGTCATTTTCAATCTTTCCACAAAGGGAAGAGCGTAAAGGTACAAATCGATGAGCTTTCTGACTCTGGGTGGAGAACTTACTTGACAATATTTACCCAAAGCTTCACTAATCTTGCAATACATGATTTTTTTCAACCTTGTTTTGTTTTCAAGAATAAGTTTTTATACTTATCAGGAGAAAATTCTGAATGATGATAATTTCTACTCAATGAAGTCATGCTGCAAAAAATTTCAGTTCAGGTTCTAGAATCTAGAGAGGGTAGATGGGGGCAAGTAGCTTAAGCTTTGGCTATTCACATTTGTCAAATTCAATCTGATACGCATTTTGCTCAACAGCTTACAAAACCATACCCATGACCATATGATTTTAAATGCAGGCAAAATCCACCGGCAAAGCAGTGGTGTAGACCTCCGATCAATGTAAGAAAACTAGATGTTTATCAGTTAACTATGAAAATACATTTATTTTCTTTCGAAGTTTATTTATATTTTATTTTAAATTTTTCACTGGTTTATGTAGGGAGACTGAAGGATCTAGTATTCCTCCTATTCGTAGGAATGCATCAGCCTCTGCAAATATTAGCAATCTTGGTTTGCAAAATAATCCTACAAACTCAGGTTGCTTCAATAAATTATTTTTAAAAATCGATTAGGATTGTCGTTTTGCTTGATTTACATGTTATGTTACCATCTGCTGGTGCTGGTGGTGTATTGTTTGGTTTGGGAACCTGATTTAAGAATGCTGTAAATGCCTACAGCATAAATTGGTGAAGGAGGATACATTTTCATCATGTTTTCTTGAATGGCATTCTATACTCTACCAAATATTTTAGTTCTTTCCTACACATAAATCAAAATGACGATTTCTAATGCGGCATCACAATTTGATTGTTTGTAGCATTGGTTTAGCACATATGTTACATTCATAATCTTTTTGAGTGTGAACTTAGTACAAATGTACAAAGTCAAATTCTTATTTCTGGACATTATTCTCTCTTCTGATTCATGGTGTATCCTTCAATATTCCTTCAGCTCCTGGGAAGCACATAAGCAACTGGTCGTTTGATGAAAGGCTTCTTATACAGACTCTTTACAAGGTATTGTCACTTGATAATATGACAGATTTCATCATCAGCATATAGACGTGTTTTGGTTAGGAAGGTTTCTATCTCCGCAAAAGACATCTATTTGATGAGTGGAAAATTCACTTGCAGGTTCTGGTTTTTGTGTCAAAAACCTACCCCATTGTTCTGTATCTGCGGGATGTCGATAAGTTGTTGTGTAGATCACAAAGGATATCTAAACTCTTCCAGACAATGTTGACGAAATTATCTGGACCAATTTTGATTCTCGGTTCGCTAGTTTTGGATTCTGGTAATGACTGCAAGGAAGTAGATGAGACGCTTACCTCCCTCTTCCCTTACAACATAGAAATCAAACCACCAGAAGATGAATCTCGTCTTGTCAGCTGGAAGTCTCAATTTGAAGAGGATATGAAGAAGATACAGATTCAAGATAACAAGAATCATATCATGGAAGTGCTTGCAGCCAATGATCTTGATTGTCATGACCTGGACTCCATCTGTGTAGAAGACACAATGGTTCTCAGTAACTATATAGAAGAGATTGTCGTGTCAGCCATTTCATATCACTTAATGAATAACAAAGAGCCTCAATACAGAAATGGGAAACTGGTTGTTCCATGCAATAGGTAAGACCGGCAACTTAAACTGCATGAACTATCTAACTTGATGTACTTACTTTATTGTTGTTGAAACAGTTTGTCCCATGCTCTGGGTATATTCCGGGAGGGAAAATTCAGTGGAAGAGATACATTAAAATTAGAAGCTCAAGCAGTAACATCTGAGGTTTGCACTGCTTGTTGCAATTGTGTTATTCATTTAGTTGTGAACATTATCTACCAGGTACTGATAAGATCCATTTGTCCTTTTTGTCTCTATATGTATCTTCCTGAATAAAGCAGAGAGAGGAAGGAGTTGTTGTGAAACCAGAAGGAAAGTCTGAAAGTGCTGCTCCTGGTATAAAGACTGAAGCAGAAATACCAACTTCTGTGGGAAAAACTGATAGTGAAAACTCTGTTCCTGCATCCAAAGCTGTAAGCCTTCTCTACTTTCAATCATTAGATAGATAACGATCTAATTTTAGTAGTATTGAAAGCACACCGCAAGTGACTTATTCAAACACAACAACCTCTAAACTTGCAGGAAGTTCCTCCTGATAATGAGTTTGAGAAGCGAATAAGGCCGGAAGTAATACCAGCAAACGAAATCGGGGTAACATTCTCCGATATTGGTGCCTTAGAAGAGACTAAAGAATCACTTCAAGAACTAGTTATGCTTCCCCTTCGAAGACCAGACCTTTTTGAGGGAGGCCTTCTAAAGCCTTGTAGAGGAATATTGCTATTTGGGCCACCTGGCACAGGAAAAACAATGCTGGCAAAGGCCATTGCAAACGAGGCTGGAGCAAGTTTCATTAACGTATCCATGTCTACCATCACCTCTAAATGGTTTGGGGAAGACGAGAAGAATGTCCGTGCTTTATTCACATTGGCAGCCAAGGTCTCCCCAACGATTATATTTGTTGATGAGGTTGATAGTATGCTTGGGCAGAGGACAAGAGTTGGGGAACATGAAGCCATGCGGAAAATAAAGAATGAATTTATGACCAGTTGGGATGGACTTACCTCAAAACCAGAGGATCGCATCCTTGTCCTTGCTGCAACCAATAGGCCCTTTGACCTAGATGAAGCAATTATTAGACGATTTGAAAGGAGGTACTTCTACTAGCTCTACTTGTTCGTTGAATTTAAGGCAATCATTCTAAGTACCTATACAGTGCTAATAACACTCTCTATCGCACTGTTTCCAACACATTTTTTGTTATTAGTTGAAATTCATGTGGATTTCTCTAAGTGCACCTGCTTTGAGAGTGGTGAACCCATGAATTTCAATCAATGATATAGAATATGTTGAAAAGAGCGTGAGAGTGTGAATTGTTAGCATTTATCCTTTTTTTTTTATAATTCTTTGTTGTATATTTAAATTGTGGGAGGGGAAAGCACATAAGAGATAAGAATAGCAATTATTGCTTTGATGGCATGTTTGTGGGTGTACAACAACAATCTGAATACCCTGAAATTCAACAGTATTTTGATCGCTTTTACTTACTATATAGTTCATCCTTGATTACCAGAATTATGGTTGGGCTACCGTCTGTGGAGAACAGGGAAAATATAATGAAGACCCTTTTGGCCAAAGAGAAGGTGGACGAGGGACTTGATTTTAAGGAACTCGCAACTATGACAGAAGGATATAGCGGAAGTGATCTAAAGGTTTTTCTCTACTGTTGTTTTCCTATGAACGGAACATAACTTTCGAGTTACAACCTACCCAAGCTTTTGTTATTTTGAGTTTATGATGGCTTAACACATTTTTCATTTTCATTGATTGGTAAACAAATGCAGAACTTATGCACAACCGCTGCTTATAGGCCTGTTAGAGAGTTAATTCAGAAAGAGATACAAAAGGATTCGGTAACTTGGCAATGTCTAAAGATTTACTATAATGCTTTGATTATATGGTTATCATGCTAACTGCTATATTTGTTTTCTGCAGGAGAAAAAGAAGAAAGATGCTGAAGGACAAAATAGCCAAGATGCTCGGGATGGGGAAGAGGAAGTTAAACAGGAAAGAGTTATAACCCTTAGACCTTTGAATATGCAGGACTTCAAAGTGGCAAAGAGTCAGGTAAGATTGCTTTATAACCAGAGAAGCAGTGTTTTATTATAGAAATCCAGTGGGATTTTTATTTTTTTTTATAATCTGCATTTGAGCGTTCTCTAATGATGCAAATTCACTATGAGGGTCCATTACTAATGTTTTGGGTGTATAAAAGTCAAATTATACAAAAATTCTCAGAAAGCCTCCACATGCGCGACACTGTGCAAATGTTTTCCACAACCACTTACGCAAAGTAGCTTAAGAACTCAAAAGCAACTCTAATGGGAGTTGCTTTAGCATTATATATCTCTGAACTTGGTGGCTTATGTCTGGTTCCTTTCCAATTCAATTTAACTTAAGCAAGTGACGTGACAAAATTGCTTATGTGTGTTGTCGATGTCTTAGGTTTCTTTTGCATCTAATATGTTATATATTAAGAATAAATATAAATAAAAATGGAAGTTGAAAAGTTGATGTATGTAGACTAAATTTTTATCTAATACATCAACATTTCAACAACTATTTTTGTTTATATTTCAAAATAGTATTGCTTAATTTGAGCACCTTGTTGGAACGCAGGTCGCCGCAAGCTTCGCGTCTGAGGGGGCTGGTATGAATGAGTTGAAGCAGTGGAATGACTTATATGGGGAAGGCGGTTCAAGGAAGAAAGAACAATTAACTTATTTCCTATGAAAATTACCGATGAACGAAATTAAAGAATTTGTAGTTGCATCCTTCTGGTTGGACTTTGTGAGTATCTCCTTACAGCATTTTCCACCCAAAGGACTTCCATTCCATTGAATAATCAGTAGTTTGCCAGTAATATATAATTATACGTGTGTATAGTGTCCTGTAGTATTTTTTTGCTTCATACTTGAGCACAAGCATTGCCCACGTTTGGTATTTTTGTCCATAGGGTATGGACAAAAAGCAAGTTTTACATGGGCACAAACCAAAATGAAAATGTTGTAGTTAATAGTGTAGCTTGTGTTGTATTATACTTAGTAGGCCTTTTAAAGAAGAAAGAGCAGTTGCTACTATACTGTCTATACATGTACAAAATATAAAAACAGGTTTGCTGTTAAAATTATTTATTAAAATTAATATTTATTTGTATATATTAAGTTAGACTGTTCGAGTTACGCATAATGACACATATTCATCCGGACACAGGAATATTTTGTTAGTTTAATATTATTAAGCTAGCAATTGCATATATATTTTATTTATTTATTTATTTATTTTGAGCAATGATATTTAGACATTTCTAATTTCTCACCATTCATTCAACATACAATATTTCTATCACATCACCAACTTATCGTATTTATCAATTCTCATATGTATTTATTTCTCTTTCAATGTGTATAAATGTTCAAATAGCATTTTTCATATTTTTTTATGGGAAGCTAGCAACTCAATATTAAAGTTTTGATTGGAAAAATCCAATATTTGTTTTCCCTACTGATCCAAATATTTAGTGACATATTTTCATTTTCTGTTTCAATTTATAATGTGTTCGTGAGATATATAGTTCAAAGCTACAATGTTTCCATCTATATTTGTCCTACAAGCCATTTGCAACCATAAGATTATTTCGATGATTCCCGAACTCTAGCTCCTATATTAAAAAGTGTTTACCTAATTATACTTCATGAATGAAAGATGGAGACAATTGCAAAGATTCCGAAAGACGAATCAAAAGAATAGAAAAAATGATGAATGGGGTGAACTTTATATCCTAAAAAGAAGCTTAGTGGACAAAAAGAGATGCCAACTTGTGATTACCGTCATCATTTTCTTAAGAGTTTAGCAATGAAGTCGTTGGAATGTGAACTGAATTATTGCAAAAAGTTTACCCCCTTCATCTCATATTATAGTCTAATTTGTTTGCTTCCTTTCAATGTATGAAATTATGAATGAAGAAACATAAAATATGACTTCCTGCGTTTGTGCAAATTATAAGGTAGGTAATCGCCAATCTAGCTTGAATAATAAATGTTGGTGGAATGATTATTAAGCTCTTATTAGTTTATGATTTTATATCATAAAAATGAGTAAACAACTTGATTCACATATAAATTTTGTTTTATAAACTCGTGAGTTTAAATAAACTTTTATAAAATTTTATAAATTCTCAAATTTTCTAGCGAGTAATACATTTAAGATTTTACGTTAGTTTAACATCGAAATGTGTATTTTTTGTCGGTATCATTTATATTTGATTTTATATATATTTTACGTTTTCAGTATTTAATTTTTATATACCTTAAATGTAGTTTATGTTTTCAAAATTATTTTATTTAATTT
>JBBPBP010009780.1:1530334-1560109 GCA_037974735.1 Cicer chorassanicum
CTTATTATCACGCTAAACAATCCAAATCTAAATTACGGCATACCATCGGCCACATCTATCTAGTTATTTATCCTAGAACAAATACATTTCTAATTAATTTTTTCATATTTAATTCTTTAGTAAGTGTTTAAAGTGAAAACATTTGTAGCCCGAACAAGTCTCGCATAATGACAAGATATTTAAACATAAAAAAAAAAAAAAAAAACTTATTTCTAATAATTAATAAAAAAATAGATTTTATTTTTTGATGATGTTAAAAAAAACTGTATACTAAGTAGTATACAATTTGTTGTGACTATAGAATTAAAACAAAACCCTCTCCGTTTCCTCTGTCACCCCTACTTTCTATCTTTCCTCAAAAAAAAAATTAACACTTTTTCTCTTTCCCCTTTTCCACCCAAATTCATTTTCACTGTTTCTTCTCTTTAGCTCACTGGCTCTCCCAACTATGGAAGCTTTCACCTTACTCAAATACTGGAGAGGTGGTGGCACTACTCTCACCCTTCCATCTCCCTCTGACACCACCACCATTTCTAACACCACTACCATCCTCACCTCTGTACCTCCAAACGAAAACACAATCGAAAGCAGCGACGACGACGACGAAGGTCCTTTCTTCGACTTAGAGTTCACTGCACCCGAAGATGACGATGCTTCTGAAGAAACCAACCAGCAACAAAGAGAAGAAGAATATGATGAAGAAGAAGAAGAATCTGATGGCGGTGATGAGAATGAGAATGAGAATGATAGTGAGTTTAAGATAACACTATCCCCTTCAAGCAACGAATTACGAAATGATGCAAATCTTTCACTGTCTCCTTCAGAGGATTTATTCAAGTTAGTACAAATGAAACCTTCTTCGTTCGTTCTCAACAACCCTTCCGAACCTAACTCCAAACCTCAGTTCACTACTTCATTGTTGAAATCCGCAACCAAGTTTCGTGTATTCATATCTGGACTTAAGAAACCTAAATCCGATTCTGTTTCACAGAAGAAACAAAAACCAGAGAGAATCAAATTCAAAGTTGAAGAAGTTCCTATTGTGTCACTTTTCACTAGAGATAACAGTTCCAAAGGAAACAACAACAATAACAAATCTCAATCGAATCAGAATCAGAAACAGGAAGCATTATCACCTTTGGAAGAGAAACGGTTCTCTAAGGAAGTAGTTATGCATAAGTATTTGAAAATGGTGAAGCCTCTTTACGTTAGAGTTTCTCGTAGATACGGTGAAAAAGTAGGGAAGTTCGTTTCAACTTCAAATTCAAATTCCGGTGAAAAAGTTGAAGCAGAAATAGTCACGGAAGGTGAAACCGTTGCTGAAACTGAAAATGTGGAAACAAATGCGAAGAGTCAGAAACAGGGGAATATTCCGGCAGGGCTTAGAGTTGTGTATAAGCATTTAGGTAAGAGCCGTTCGGCGTCGTCGGCAGTGGCGGCTTCTCCGCCGGCGTTTGTGTCGTCAAAACGCCGTGATGATTCGTTATTGCAGCAGCAAGATGGAATTCAAGGAGCAATTTTACATTGCAAGAGATCCTTCAATGCCTCCAGAGGTAAACAAGAGATTCATTTTATTTGAAAATTAATTTAATGCTTGTAATAATGATTTATTTGAAGTAGTAATACTAATTGTTTTAATATATTTATTATTTTTGTTGAAATAGAGTGTGAATCATCTTCTCAACTACCACGTTCAGTGAGCGATCCATTGCGTGAGATATCACCAGAATTGTTGACAAGGATATCTAGTGACAAGCGCCTTTCAGGTTGAACAAGGAAGAAAAATCAAAATGTAGCTTAGGATATTATATTTATAATATTTAGATTTAGATTATTTTGCAGTGCAAAGTGGAGAGAAATAGCCAAAGAAGAAAGTTGAGATGAAGAGAAAGCTGATTAGTCCTTTGTTTTCTTTCTTCAATGCCTTTTTTTTTTAGTTCCTTGGTAGTGTAAAAACTGTAAAGCTCTTCTTTCCGATAAAGTGAAGGAAGTATCAGATCTTTTTTTCTGTAAGTAGTGTAAGTTTAATTTAATGTACTATGTATGTACTGTATTTATCTATCTATCCTTCAAAAGAAAAATAATAATGTATGGGTTTTGCAGTAGCTAGCCAGCTGCTATTCTGATTAATTGGTACCCTAACAACCACAAGAGAAAATTGTTATTTTGGTAGCAGCATTCAATTCAATTTATTAATTTCATTTCATATTGTCTGTCTAAATAATCGGTGTTTTAAAACTTGGTTAAGATGTTGGTAGAAATAGAATTATAAGAGATAGTATAATGGTGAAAATATGTTAAAGTAATAGTAATTGCCGTTGATTTGATAAAGTTGAGGTAATGTGGTATTAGAATAATACTTATTTGACACAACTCAATCAATAATATTGAGGCATACATAAATAGAAAAATTAAAAATAATTAAATTATTTTTCGTTTAATTTTTTTATTGTGCTCAAACATTATAATTTGGAGTTTAGCACAAACAAGGTGTACATATAGTTACTCGAGAGAAGGGAAAATTTAGTCAGAGAAGTGAGAAAGAGATTGACATGAGCAGTGAAAGTGTGATTTTCTTTTTGGATGAAAGAAAGAAAAAGAGTATTTGACCGAACAGGGTAGAAATGGAATTTCTCATCGGATAGTGGAAAATGCATGCTGCTTTGGTTTAGGTCTTAGGCTGTGCCATCCCATGTGTCTGATGCTTAGCAGGTATTGGAATTGGGGAAGCTGTGTTGTTGTTTTTTTATTACTTAATTATTAATAACTACTTCCTCGGTATCAAATACAAGAATATAAGAAAGATTCTATTACAAGTCTTATTTCTATTAAAAAGTTCATAATGTAACTAATGTATTAATTTTGTATAAAAAATAATCAAAATACCGTTTATAAATTAATATATTTAATAATATTTTTTCATATTTTACTATAAATTAATAATATTAATTAGAGTTATATTGAAAAATAATAATAAATATATCTATTAAATTAAAAAAAAAATTATATTTAAGGAGAATATTTTTTGTCGACGATACTTATAATTAGGAGTCGGTAGTATTAATTTTAGTGCACCACCGATATTATGCCAAAACAATGTAGGATACTCCAATTTGTCTCATTGTGTCACATTTGAACATGGACATCTTAGGGCTAATGCCACATCATCGTGAAATTTGGAAGTGTAACATCATCGTCATGGACCCACAAAATTACATGAGTTGATTATTAATCATGTTGGGTTTTAGGGCCCATTATTTTGACCCAATTGAAAATCGAGTTTATTTATCACTCCATCTCTTGTGATTGTGGACATGAAAATTAACCTTGTCTTCAATTTTTGTTTTGAAATGTGACAACTGACAATTTAATTAATAATACAATAATGTGATCGAAGCCAGATTAATTAATAGGTGGATTAGATTGGGACAATAACCTTCTGATTTAAGGCATCTTGTATTCTTCTGGATGTTGTGTGGTTACAGTTGCTAATGATTGATGAAATATGTCTCCAGTATAGAGCAATACCGTTTTCAAGAGGCATAGCATATAGTTGAATTTGATGAATGAAAGTAGTTGTTCTATAGTTGTTTTCAACTTTCAAGAGGCATATATCTTTGGGATATGGATGAGAATGCTTAGCTATCACATTAATAGTGGACAAGGCGAGAGGAAGGCTCTTGTTTTAGACTTTAAATATTTTTAGATTTTAAATTTATATTTTTTATTTAATTAAAATTATCAATTTTTAGTATTACATTTTTTTAGTCTTTATAATATAAATTTTACCCTTAAATTTAATAAAAAAGTTACTCAAAAATTGCTATTTGTATGTTGTTGACTATTGTATCCTTCAAATATTATAAAAATAATTTAGTCTAAAAAGTCTCTAATTTATTATAGTTAATTTCTAAAGGACTTCATCTTAAATTTTGTTTTAGACCTCTAAATTTATGGGGCCGATGATAGTAGATAAGTTATAGCATTAAAATAGTCATGTTTGGTATTCTCACAAATTTAAAGTGTTATTTTTTCAAGCTACTTAAAGTAGCATTTGAATTAAGACAAAAAAAAATAGCATTTGAATTTATAATTCATAACGTTTTAATTTTCTCCCATTTTACTCTCATTGTCTTAATTAAATTTTTTGAAATATTAATTAAAAATATATATTTTTTACATTATTTTGTACTTTTCAATTAGTTACAATTAATTTTACCAAACACTTTAAATTAAATTAACTAGCAGCTATCATCTATCAGCTACCTTATTTGATATCTGCTATTAACTATGTTATCCGCTATTTGTTATTTTTGTCCAACGCAACTTTATGATTGTTTTATTGAGGTTGAGAATATTGAAATGTCTATGATGATGCATCGGTGATTGGCGTTTTTTTTTTAATAATCAAATGATAGTATATTATTTATATTACTATTTTTCTCTTTCACTAAGGTTTGAACCCTAGTCCTTTCACTATTTAGTTCAAACAAGTTGAATTATTTAACCTTTAGTGATGTGTGATTGTGGTAATTGAAATTTGGATTTGGTGAAGATACTAATTTTAAGTTGATTTGGGATGAAATTTGTGTCTTGGTTAAATTGAGAAGTTTATGTGTAGGGTAAGGCTATAAGAAAATGAAAGTGTTTATGTATATGATGTATAGATAAGAGATAAATATCAGTATTTTGTGAAGAATATATTGCTCAACTTGCATGATGTGATATTTTGAGTAGTCTTTTGCTTGTGTCTTTCTAATATGAACTTAAAAAAAAAAATCCATAGTCAAGCTTACAATTTCATGTTTTATGTATAGTATAAATTGGAGACATATTTCAAGACGAAAATGAAAGGGAAGTTAGCGAAGAACCAACAATTCTAAACCCACTAAATTTTCACATAATAAATTGTAACTAAAAAATGGGATAACTAAAATTATGTAATAAAATATGTAGTTTAATTTATGCACGTAGTAACCAAGAAAAAGAAGGCCCAAAACAAAAAGAACACAAAGATCAAGATCATCATAGACAAAAACTCTTACTAACAACGGATCACTACTACCAAACTCGACTCACAAACTCCGTTCCCATTGCTGCTTCACAAACTCGACTCCTCATCTCTCTCGCCTCCTCCAGACCACTACTACCTGTCACCATTCGCCATCATCATTGCGCCGCGCCTCCCTCTGCCTTTGCGACTGTGAGACTGCTATTTTGTCTCTCTTCTCCTCGACTCCTCCATTGTTAGTATGTTAATAGGTAATGTTAGGTTTTTGTTGCTGTTAGATTGTACTTGCCATTTTGTGTTCTTGTTAGAATCTTAAGATCGTGTTTGTGTTATTGTTCGGTATTTTTAATTATATTGATTTCTTGAATTGCTAGGTATCATGAAATTGTGTTCTTGTTGGGTATTTTGAAGAGATAACTTCAAACCTCAACCGGCACCACCGTCACGCCGCGCCATTGCATCTCAACCATAGCCTCAACTTCGCCGTCACGCCCCTTTCGCCTTTCCTTCACTCACCAAAAAACCCTCTCTTTTCCTTTCCTTCGCTCTCGGTTTCTTCTCCTTCACCCTCGGTTCTGACCAACCACCGCCACGAACCTACCACCACCACCATTCTTCTCATTCATCTATGTGTCTTCTAGTTTATTTCATTCTCATTTTCAACTTTCTCATTATTCCATCAATTTCAGTTTCATCGCATACCCCCAATTTTGTTCCGGTAAGCAAAGTTGAAATCTTTACCTTGTTTATTCGCAACCCAAATTTTTTTATTTTTTTAATCTGTTATTAAAATAATTTGTATATAATGATCTTTGCAAGAATGATCTGATCTTTCCTCTGCATGTTTGTTGTCAATTTTTTGTCAAAAAAAGAATTTATTTTTTGGGCTGTATCACACATTCATGCTGTAGTTCAAATGCAATACTTGTTGATGGGGCTGAGGTAGGCAATGATGACACTGTTGTTATCAAGGATGGAAGTGAAATTGTCCCAGGCCCTGATAGAGAAGGTTAGAACCTTATGCTAGTGCAATACTTCCTATTTTTTTTTTTTTTTTATAACACAATACTGCCTATTGTTGATTACATATATAGAGTAGAAAATTATTGATTGTGCTGTATATCTATGATTTGATTGGTAGACTTCAATGAAGTAGTGTTGCTATTCGGTGCCATCAATCCATCTATTTATTTATCTTAAGCAAATATGTATTCCAAGTTTTCCTTTTTCTTTAATAATATTCAAACTTGTGTCGGCAAAAGTAGTCTCGTAACACTCGATAATTGTTTGGCGTACTAAAGAGCTAACTCAATAAAGGTCTTGGGATGAAAAATAGCGCGATTGATTGGTGACCATGTTTCCAGGACAGTATCATTCGCAGAAATCATGGCATGTAAATTGTAATTGTGTGGGATTTAATCCTAACCCAATTATGTTCATAGCCAGTGGGAATTACTTGCCTCAATAGCGCTTATGCTTTCATATACTACAGTTTTGACTTATAATTGATATTATCAAAATTTCAACTTCCGGCTGATAATTATGGTACTAGGTTTTGTCAGCTACAGATTCCATATCATGTCTAGCTCAGAAGCCTGCCAGAGGCAGCTAAAGGTCGACAGTTTCTAATTTGTCTCCATCCTCAATGTTCTCTTCAATACTGTTTTTTATTTGAAGCAATGCTGACGACTTGACTGTGTTTCTTTTCCAGATATGTATAGATGTCGAGCATGCAAAATGTAGTATTTGCTTAAACATATGGCATGCCTTCATAATTTTTGGTATGGATGATAACCTTTTGGTCATTTTTTAATGAATGTGGGTCTGTTTAATTCATGACTTTTTCTTGAATTGTCTTGTAACGTTACAGCAATGGTTGCTTCTCAGAGTGGTTACGGAGATCACAGGAAAAACGTTCAGACTGTACTTTGTCCTCAATGCAGAGCAGTTGTTCAATTTGTTGGTAAAACCACTTTCTGCATACCATTGCAGAGGTACGTTTTATGATTTCGGAGATAGTTAAACATTTTTAATTAGAGAGTTTTTCATAGTTCTGACTTTGATAGTTCTTTTTCATTTTTGCTGTACCTTTAGGTTGTTTTGTTTGATCCATTGATTTTCATCTTTTCAATTTTCTCAGCAGTTTCCCTGAATTGTCTCATTTAAAATATGAATGGTTCGGATTGATTCATACAGTTGATCCACCAGGTGCAATTTAAGGCTTTGTTGTAGTTTTTATTTTACTCAAGACTATCACAGTTCACGGATGTGGCCCCCTCGTTAATTTTGTGTGGAGACCACATATTCCTAATACATCCTTTGTCAAAGCAGTTGCATGTTTGAAGGTATGTGTTTGACCTATCTTATGGAACCGTTTTTAGTTTAGTTTTATTTATCCAAAAACTCATATCAATGCTAACCCTTTGGTTTTGCAATTTCAGGTAGTTGTCATGAATTTTCTTTGTTGACTGTAGCGTCGGCCAATCCGACACTAAATTATTGATGTTAGCGTCGGCAATCCGACGCAAACTAGTATTTATCACAGTATATAACCAGCGGCGATTGTTCTAATTGGTTGTAGCGTCGGCATAGAGTGGGTCAGACCGACGCTAAGGTAGCGTCGAAGACACGTGGCCGACGCTATATATTTACCTCGACCGGCTCATCACTGACGTAAACTCAACATTAGCGTCGGCTTTCGCCTGTAGGTGTGGGCTTACGGCCGACGCTAAATTCAGTTTTTTTTGGTAGATTGAATAGTAAAGAACGACACACACTCAAAATCAAAAGATTTGCATATAGATTTGTCATCATGCTTTATAAGAGTGTTTTCTTTAATTGACAGTTCTTGCTGCAAATATTGTTCAATATATTTTTTTTTAATTTTCTTTCGTGAAATTTTCTTTATTGCATTTAGAACCAAATTCATGGTCTTCTAAATGATGTGACTTGCGTTGCAACGGTAACACTTGGATCACCATCAAAGCGGCGATACCATGTTAGAAACCGCATCATTATAGCGTTTAAGATAAATCTCATATTGAAAATAAATTTGAGAGTTTGATTAAAAAAAAATTATATTAATGATTAAATATATACCAAAGTTAATAGATGAACATAATTAAAAATAGAAAGTGCAGAAGTAAAGAGAGGGAATGTGTGACTTTATTGAATAAGAAAACAGAATTACACAGTAAAGTAATCCTTTACTGACACAGAGTACAATACTCCTTCAGAGCGCAAAATGCTCTCTGCCTACAACATACAAATTTTATTCATGATCCCCCCCTCCTTTACACACATATTACACTATGTAATTATTCCACACAAACCTTCTAGGCAGTTAGGTAACTGCCATTTAATTATTCCAGACCCAAACCTACTAGGCAGTTAGGTAACTGCTATATAACTATTCCATAGACCCACTAACTCTTCTCTTATAAACTTTCCACACATGTGGCTTACTAACAGTCCCTGTAGCAGTTACTGCATCAGTAACTGCTCCCCTATCAATATCCCCCGCTACAAGAGGAGACTTGTCCTCAAGTCTTAGTTTAGGAAATTGACTTCTGATGTTTAACTCATCTTCCCATGTTGCTTCGTCGGCTCTTTGACCCTTCCATTGGACAAGCACTTGCCGGATAGTATCTCTGTCCTTAACAACAATTCTACTGGCCAGAACTGATTCTGGTTCTATGTTATTGGCATTGTCACTTGCCAATTCTTGAGGTAAACTGGTTTGCACATTATAATTTCCGACTGCCCTCTTCAATAATGACACATGAAACACCGGGTGAATACGAGATGATTCAGGCAGCTTAAGCTTATAAGCCACTGCTCCAACTTTCTCCAAAATCTGAAATGGTCCATAGTAACGTGGAGATAATTTTGGACAGATGCGAGCACCCAAGGTAACCTGACCATGAGGTCGCAATTTCAGAAATACCCAGTCACCAATGGCAAACTTTGTATCTACCCTCTTCTTATTTGCATGAGTTTTCATTTGGTTTTGTGCCCTTTGCAACTGATATTTTAATTGTTTGATGGCTTCATCTCTATCCTGCAAGTCTCTTTGCACTGCTTCCACCTTAATTTCCCCAGGCAGGAACCGATTCAAAACAGGCGGAGGTCGCCCATAAACACACTCAAATGGCGTGGTACCGGTAGACACATGGAAATTGGTATTATACCAATATTCAGCCCAAGGAAGCCACTGCATCCATTGCTTAGGCTGGTCCGCTGTAAAACAGCGGAGAAATGTCTCCAAACATCGGTTAATCACCTCCGTTTGACCATCAGTTTGAGGATGGTATGCGGTGCTCATTCGCAACTGAGTGCCTTGCAATTTGAACAATTCCTTCCAAAATGAACTCACAAAAATTGGGTCTCGGTCACTGAGAATGGAAGCTGGAATGCCATGCAAACGTACCACCTCCTTTGTGAAAATTTCAGCTAACAACCTTGCCGTATATGGATGCTTGAGGGGGATGAAGTGGCTGTATTTCGAGAGTCTATCCACAACAACTAGGATAGACTCATAACCCTTAGACTTAGGGAGTCCAGTGATAAAATCCATTGATATCTCCTCCCAAATCGGATCCGGAATGTTAAGAGGTTGCAGCAATCCTCCCGGGGCAGCAGCCATGTATTTTTGGCGTTGGCAAACGTCACAAGCTCTGACATACTCCTGCACAGTTTTAATCATTCCAAACCAAAACAAATTGGCAGCCAATCTTCTATAAGTTCTGTACACACCAGAATGCCCCCCTTGAGGAGTTTCATGAAATTCTTCTAACATTTTAAGAATGCTCTCGGATTTCTCAGATATTACCAGCCTTCCCTTATAAAACAATACCCCTTTTATATAAGAGAACCCCTTCTTTACCTCCTGACCCGATTTCAAAGCTGTTATGATCTTGGACAGCTTGGAATCTTTATGTACCTCCTCTACCAATTGCTTGCTTCCTAACCAACTCGGTTGATGAATCATAGTGATCAATTCTGGTCCTCCATGAACTCGAGAGAGAGCATCAGCGCCCTTGTTTTCTAGCCCTGGTTTGTAGATGATGTCAAACTGATACCCCAATAACTTGGCTACCCAATTTTGTTGGTCAGGAGTGGTTATTCGTTGTTGAAGCAACTGTTTGAGACTCTTGTGGTCGGTGCAGACCGTAAACTTCCTCCCTAAGAGGTACGGTCGCCAATGCTGGATGGCAAGTGTTACTGCCATCAACTCTTTCTCATAGGTGGATTTAGCAAGGTTCCTTTCTCCCAAAGCTTTACTGAAGAATGCTATAGGTTTGCCCTGTTGAATCAAAATGGCCCCGATCCCCATACCTGATGCATCACTCTCTATGAAAAACTCTTGTGAGAAATTAGGGAGTGCCAAAACTGGTGCAGTAGTGAGTTTAACCTTGAGCTCCTCAAAAGCCTTGTGCGCCTCATTGCCCCAATTGAACCCCTCTTTTTTTGTCAATTCAGTAAGAGGTTTAGCAATCTTGCCATAGTCTCTTATGAACTTCCTATAATAATCCGTGAGACCAAGAAATCCCCTCACCCCCTTAACATTCTTTGGAACTGGCCACTCTTGCACACATTGAACTTTATTGGGATCCACAGCCACACCCTCCTTAGAAATTATGTGGCCTAGGTAATCAATTTTGGCTTGAGCAAATGAACATTTTTTACGGTTAGCCACTAATTTATGCTGTTGCAGCACCGTCAAAACCTCTCTCAAATGCTTCATATGGGACTCCCAATTTGAACTATAGATCAAAATGTCATCAAAGAACACTAACACAAATCTTCTCATCATTGGTCTGAAAATATCATTCATTAAAGACTGAAATGTGGACGGCGCATTCATCAAACCAAAAGGCATTACCATGAATTCGTAGTGGCCCTCATGAGTTCTGAATGCAGTCTAGTGGATATCTTCCTCCTTCACCCGTACTTGATGATATCCGGATTTAAGGTCGAGCTTGGTGAAATATTTGGCACCGTGTAGTTCATCCAAGAGTTCCTCAATAACTGGAATAGGGAATTTATCAGGGATAGCGACCTTGTTCAAAGCTCTATAGTCAATGCACATCCTCCATGTGTTGTCTTTCTTCTTCACCAAAATTACCGGGCTAGAATATGCGCTCTGACTATGTCTGATTACCCCGGACTCCAACAATCCTTGCACTTGCTTCTCGATCTCATCTTTGTGATGATGTGGGTAACGGTAAGGTCGTACGTTCACAGGTCCTTTTCCTTCCTCTATGCAAATAGCGTGATCGTTTCCCCTTCTAGGAGGTAGCCCCTTGGGTTCACTAAAAACTGCAGCGTAGCATTCCAAAAGCTCTTGCAATTCCCTACTCAATTCATCTTTTAGCTGCTGTCCTAACTCTTTATCCTTATCATCAGCCAGCAAAAACATCTCTTTGGATAGCAGTAACCCATCCACTAATTGTTTACACTTCCCCAACAAACTTTGCAAGGCCATGGGTTGCTCGGCAGCACCTCCTCCTTCTCCGAATTGGACCCATTGTCCCTTCAATTTAAATTCCATCACTTTCTCCTTCCAATCCACCCACATTCTCCCTATTGTTTCCAACCAATCCATCCCCAACACTAAGTCCACCCCTTCTAAATCAAACAAAACAGCTTCAATGGTGAATTTGGTAGTCCCAACCTCAACTTCAATATCCGGACATTTTCCCTGTGTGGTAGTTTGAAATCCATCACCTAGTTTGATACTCATTGTTTCAGTTCGCTTGATGGGCCAACCAAGTGCTGTCACCAATTTCCCAGCAATGAAATTGTGAGTAGCACCACTATCAACCAAGAGTAAAATCGGTACTCCATTGATTTTAGCCTTTAATTTCATGGTCCTAGGTCGCTTTTTTTCAACTGCAGTGATATTGCTCAAAGACATGCTGCTGTACTCCTCTTCATTTTCAACTTCATCTTCTTCCTTCTCATCCTCCATGACCTTGACCTCACAATCTCCTTCATCAGGTTCATCTATCACCATTACTTTAAAATGACGGTCAGGGCATTGGTGTTGGGGGTGATAATTTCCCCCACACTTGTAGCATAGCCCTTTCCTCCTTCTTTCCATCAACTCATGATAAGGCAGGTGTCTAACCCCTCTGTCCCGAGGCATATCACGCCTGGAATCACCCCTGTTATCATTTTTTGGCCCAAACCCATTTCCATTTTCCTTGTTAGACTTCCCATAACCCCACTCTAAACGAGACCCACTAACATACTGTGGGTTCACCCGATTGAAAACTCCTCCGGATCCACTCCTTTGGTTGGCACTACGCAACCCGACCCAATTCGGTTTCTTCTCCGAAAATTCCATCTCAACAGCCCGTGCCACGTTCATCAATCTTGAGCGCGAGACTGGCCCCATCGCTATCATACTCCTCACTCTCCCCTTTATTCCTTCCCGAAGACCATGTAAGAAGTAACCCAAATATTGTGAATCGGGTATTCGGTCCACTTGCGCCACTAGCCTCTCGAAATCCTTGATATATTCTTCTACATTTCCCTCTTGCTTAATCGAAGAGAGTTGTTCGAACAGATTTCCTTCTCCAATCCCTCCATAACGTTCAAGTAAAGCATTCTTAAACTTCTCCCAAGTCAGATCCGCTTCTTCCTCCGTCAACGCTTTGAAAAAATGAATCGTTGACCCCTCCATGCATAATTGGGCCAAACTCACCTTCAGTTCTGGGCTTGTATTAAGAACCTTGAAGTAAATCTCTGCGCGCGCTATCCATCCTATAGGATCTTCACCATCAAAAGAGGGGAGTTCCACCTTCTTCACAGATTGACGAAATTCATCAAGGGTTTCGCCATGAATTTGTTGGTTGTGCCTCTTCGAAGTTTCTGAATATCCACTCTTCTCCGTAAGACTTTGGGATATGAGCGACACAAGTTTTTCCTGATCCTGAGCGGCTTGAAGTCGCATCTCCGCCAATGTCTGTTTGAGTGATGTAACTTCTGCCTCTAACTCGTTCATCTTTGTTTCCATCTTCTTTGGTGGCATCAGTTCAATTTGCTGGTATTTGGTCTCTTTCTCTCGCTCTCCAATTAAACAATCCGGCAGGTCGGACCAATTAATAGATGAACAGAATTAAAAATAGAAAGTGCAGAAGTAAAGAGAGGGAATGTGTGACTTTATTGAATAAGAAAACAGAATTACACAGTAAAGTAATCCTTTACTGACACAAAGTACAATACTCCTTCAGAGCGCAAAATGCTCTCTGCCTACAACATACAAATTTTATTCATGATCCCCCCTCCTTTACACACATATTACACTATGTAATTATTCCACACAAACCTTCTAGGCAGTTAGGTAACTGCCATTTAATTATTCCAGACCCAAACCTACTAGGCAGTTAGGTAACTGCTATATAACTATTCCATAGACCCACTAACTCTTCTCTTATAAACTTTCCACACATGTGGCTTACTAACAGTCCCTGTAGCAGTTACTGCATCAGTAACTGCTCCCCTATCAAAAGTAATGAATAAATAAATTTATTTATAGTGCACATTTGAACTTAACCAACCAACTAACTAACTCATAAATTAACTAAGCTTAATCATCTAACTAATCATCTCAACTCAAATTAATTCAATTATTTCTATTAGTGATTATTGGATTGTTAAGATTTGGAAACGGTTTTGGGCACACATGATGAGAAGACGACAAATACAAAGCATGTTGATCACACGATGAAACGCAAGGGTAACATCTCGATTAGAGCGGCTGAAAAATGGACATACCTTAATTCTCTCATGCACAATGTTTGTTAAGAGTAGTTTAGTTGTTTATTACATATATATTATTATGTATGTTCTTCATATATTTTGTAATAGTCATTTTTGCTAATTATATTATTAGAACTATGAATTTCTTTCTCATTTTTTCTCTTCTTTACTTTTTTTTTTGACGATTCTCTTGGACTTTGAATGTACGAGATAAAGTTGCCCACAATTTTTGTGGAAAAAATTCTCTGAATATCTTCTTCTATGGCAACTTTGTTCTACAACATGAATCTTGAACTCTATTATGCAACACAATGTGTATTTTTCGGTGGATTGTTATTTAGTGGGTTGATTCAGTCACTTATTTTTTACTATCAAGTTATCCCTTATTTTATTTCCAGTATTTTGGTGATTGTTTAGTATGGTTAATGAAAAAGATAATTCTCTTTAATCCATTAGTGTCCATCCGAATAAATAACTTTTATTGGAGCTGTGTAATGAAAAATGTGGAGTTAATTAAACCTACAAATTAATAAAAAGTGCGAGGATCTAGAAAAACATGTGAGTGTGCCAATAAACCGAATACGTAGAAAAACACAGTAAAGAGAGATATAATTATTAAATATAAAACCTAAAACCATATTTAAATACGGCGGAATATATTTTCTCGAGGGTAAAAGTAGCTTATCACGACCCTACGAAATTGAATCCGTACAAGTCTCTCTAGAACTTTCCACAGTAACAATTCCGCGTTTGTTTGCGGTTGAAGTCGTTTATGAACGCACCAATTTTTCCTCTCTCGTCACCGCCAAAAACCCGCCCAATGGAGATGAACACTTCGCCGGCGTTACCAATGCATCCGGATTTAGGTTCGTTGAACGGAACCGGAAATCCAGTGTCTCCGTCGCTCGTCAACTTGTATAGAATCACCAAAGTTGTGGAGCGTTTGGCTTTGCACGTTCAACCCGGCAACCGAACCGACTCTTTCGAATTCTTTAACCTGTGCCTTTCACTCTCTCGGTATTCACTCTTTCACTTTCTAATTATTGCTTATTTTTCTTCTCTTTAGATTTTAGGTTTTTTTTTCTTTTCTTTTCAGAAGCACATTAGGAATGTGCTTGTGTTTTAGTTGAAAGGTTAAACTGAGATTTGATTGGGTTAAGTTACATTCCAATTTCTAAGTACTAATTTTTTTTAACTCTTTTGTCATTATGTCCATCATCACTACCTTGGTATTACGCTATTTATTTATTTACCGTTATATTTGAATCCTTGAGTTCTAAATTTTACCTTCAAGTTAACAATGAACATTCACTATCAGTGTGTATATAAATAATAGCAAAAGAGCTCAAATATTGGCATTGATATGTTTAAGTTTGGTTGGATTCCTTGTGTTTACTTTTCTTATTTATGACGAATGATGGACGATGGTATTGCAAATATACTGTGTTTTTTTTTATTTTTTTATTGGATTCAATATGACATGCAGAGGGATTGATTATGCACTTGCCAATGGTGAAACTCCATTAAAAGCTAATGAACTACCTACGTTGATGAAACAGGTGATTTGCACTGGCTAGTGTGGATTCCTCTTTATCATATTTTCCTTATTTTTGGGGAATATGAGGAAGAAGTTTTATGATATTTTATTAATTGTCATGCTGGTAGGTTTGAGGACATTACTTTTCCTTTTCCACGCAGATGTATCAAAGAAAGACTGATGAACTATCACTAGCAGCTGTAATGGTTTTAATGATCTCTGTTAAGGTAAGTTTGTTTTTTGGTGTTGATGAATTTGCATTGTCATACAAAAGCTTGTTATTTTTTTTAAACTCTGAGAAGGAGAACAATTATTCATTCTTCAGGAAAATGGCCACTGTTGACCAAGGATAACTTGGTAAATTTTTTTATATGAACTGTAATCTACCAAGGGATGCTCTTGCACTGTGGCAAGAATGATTTTGGAGCATCTGTTTAAGCTATCGACTTTATGAAGTTTTCTGTCTGAATCTGATTGCTTTTTTAAATCTTGACGAATTTCACTTCTGATAAAAAATTAAAATTTTGTCCTATACCACTATGCCATAGAGAGACAACTTGAGATTTATACTAACTTTGCTCATTTATCTATAATGTATTTGTCTAGAAACTGGAGTTATGTATCATAACATTTCTTAAGTCGTGAGTTTACTACTGACACTATTTGTTATTATAGAATGCTTGTAAAATTGGATGGTTCCAGAAGAAAGAGTCAGAAGAACTCTTAACTATTTCTGACGAGGTTTGCTTATATGTTACTTATTAATATTAATATCATCATGATCATTACTATTTTTTCTATGTGGCATTTTGTCACAATCATCTTTTAAACTGTAGATAGGAAAGATCTACTGCACCCTGGGAAATGTAAGTACCGGTCCTAGTTCTTGCCACTCTGTATTGTTAACTATAATGGAAAGGTAGGGATCCTTGAAACTTTCTCTACATATTATCTTATTTTTGAAGTAAACAATAATATTTTGCTCTGTGTTTTTATGTAACTCGCTAGTTGCTACTAGTACCAAAGTTAAGTGCAAGATACTTGGACAAACCAAAAGACCTAAGAAAAATGCATTTGAAAATTGACGACCTCTTACTTTATCTGATATGCAACAGTAACGGTTTGTCTCTACGTGGATTGCCTTGCAGGTTCTATCCAAAACTAAAATTGGGTCCAATAATTGTATCAATCGAAGCCAAGGTGCTTCCTTGTGATAAATAAATTATGGTTGTTAAATGTAGGCATATTTCATATTGAGAACATATTTAATATCATTTGACCTGCATTGCAGCCTGGATACGGAGCTTCTGCTGTTGACTTCCATATCACAAAGAATAATGTTCTATCAGACAAAAAAATTGTAAGAGTCTCCTGAATTGATTTGTTTTGGTAAACGTTGTACCTGTGACAAAGTCCTAACTTATTTTCTGCCAAATTAAGTCTGGAAACATTGATTCCTTTTGTATATAAATGACCTGTATGTTCATTTTAATGTTCTTATTAAGTGTATCTTTATTTCAAGTATTGCAACTTATCAAAAGTAATAATGAAGTTTAAATAGTTCTAGACCCTACAACTAACCCATCAGCTGTTACTATATGATGAATGTCAGAAAAAGAATTGTAAGATTAAAAATGTTAGGAATGAAAGCTTGTGTGGTCCAGGGCGCTAGAGTCTATAATCCTTACATCTTGAGGAAGAATTATAGCTACATTAAAGGGATGGGAACAAAAACCTTACCAGTCATGTCTAGAGAACAAGTGCAATAAGACTTACTAAGAGATTCAATAGGTATACACAGACGTTTGAGCTCACTCATATTGAGGGTTGTTACTTCATATATAACAGCACCCAAATTAGGCATAGTACAGGAAACGACATAAGAAAAGAGTATTGGAATACTTAGAGGGTTGACACTTTAGTGAAAAAGTAGCAAACAACTGATGTACAAACAAGATCACTAGCGGCCTGGTGCAAATTGGTCACAGTGACCCGAATTATGAGAGAAGTACGCTGAACGGCACTAGTCGGATGTGTTACCTCACACAGAGAATTACCGGCTTGTACTTTGATTGTGGGCTTTTGGGGGTGAATTGAGAGAGGCACTCTTCCTGGTAATTCAGATTGGCAGTGGCAGTCAGTAGTGGATAGTGCTCCCATTAATGGCATGTGCTTTTAAGGGAACAATGAAGTGTTGGAGGATGCAATGAAGACAACCCAAAGCAACTGGGATGAAGGCAGTTAGGGTTTTGGCACGCAAGCATAATCTCCCAAATTGGAAGCATTGATACCAACTTGAAAGATGTTGAGATTTCACATTAACTAGAGATATGGTTGAAGTAGCCCTTATAAAGCTTTGACAATCAGCATCAGCCTTTGAGTTAACTTTTGAGGTTCTCTTGGGCCCAGCTTAAATTTTAAGATACTATTAGAGCTTGCTTTTTATGATTACATCGGCAATAATCTGGCAAAAGGCGGGTTGTTTAGAGCGGGCTCAATGTACAATGGAGATGGAATCGGTGTAGTTATTTGGCCACCAACATTTGTCACGCTTTAAATATCTTGTCCTGGGTGTGCGGAGACCCCACATCAACTAGAGATATGGCCAAAGTAGTCTTTGTCTCCTCACGCTAGAATTTGGGGTTGAGTTAGCTCTATCACAAATTATAAGAAAAAACCAGAACACGAGAAAAAATATAATTATTATTTGATGATTTGAGTGTACAAGAAATGATATCATTTTATAGTTTTTCTTTTGTTAACCATGTTATTGGTGCGAAAATCTATTGGCTTCGCTAATAATTAATCTTTTCAAGAACCTGATTGGCTACCTTTAGAGGGGTTTCCTCTCTCACCCATGTTTTTCTATCCACAAGGCTCAAATTTGAGATTTACTTGAAGGATTTGAGTATAGTTCAACTTGAACCAACGTAATGTTGGTATACCATTATATATACTAATCCTAATAAATGATAATTAAAAGTAAAAATAAAATTTGTCATAATAATTACAGGCTATCATGTTGACATTTATAAAAAAAGAAAAAAAAAGTAAAGAATGAAATATTCTATTCCCAAATTTACTTATATTTAACATTTTTTGTCAATATATATTATTATTAGTATTTGTTATTTGAGCACACCACGTATTTTAACATGCAGTGGTTATTGGTGGCACAAACTGATAACATTGAGACATCTGCATGCCTCATCAGCCCTCAGCAAGTGAAGTATGGTTTTGGTTTAACATATTTTATTTGTGTGGAGGGGTTGTACACTGATGCTGACTTTGACTATTTTTTATTATTTTGTAGTTTTCTCCTAAATGGAAAAGGAATTGACACAAGAACTAACATTCGAATGGTCTGTTTCTTTGTTTGAACATACATTCTAAAACATTTAGTTATGACTGTTTTAAGTGTGTAACAACAGTTTGCTAATGATATGTCATTTTGTTCTCAGGATCCTGGACCACAAATGCCCACTAGTGTGACTAGTATGCTTAAATTTGGGACAAATCTTCTTCAAGCTGTGGGTCAGTTCAATGGTGAGCATTTAAAAGTGTTTTCTTTCTAGTTCTTCAATGTATGCATCTTACTGTATTGTAACCATTGTCATTGTGAAGGTAATTATATTATACTTGTTGCCTATATGAATGCTGCACCCTTGCCTGAGCATCCAGTTCTTCCACCAGATTATGTTCAGCCTGCTGTTACTTCTGTTGACTCAGGTTTAATTTGGATATTTAGGATAAAATTTACCCTAATATTGTTTCTACGTCTTTTTCTCATTGGCCCACCATTTATTATTCTTTTTCTTTTTTTTATATATATATATATATATATATATATATTTTGATTGTTCATTCTTATTATTCTCCCTCTTTGTACATATAAATTTAGATATTATCGAGGGGGCATCCCGGATCTCGCTTAATTGTCCGATAAGGTATGCTTTGACCTTCTTTGTTCACAATATTGAAGGACCACGTTTTTCTTCCTTGCTTTATCTGTTGCTAGATTTCTCATCTTAGAAGTTTAGATTGAGCATGGTAGTGTCGTAGGTGGTTCTCATTTGATTTCCATTTAAGTTTCACTCTTTCCCGATCTGTTCTATCAGAAGATACTCCCCTGACTGACTTAAAACTAGTTTTAATGGTCTAATGACATTTTGGTATAAATGTAATCTCCTTTTCAAAGTCATTTGGCTATGTTTGTGTTGAATTTATTTTTAGAACTACTTTAATTTCAGCTGTTCATTGTTGAAAGTCAGGTACCATGTCAAAATCATATTTCAACTAATTTCTAAGTTGAATTATTTTAGTTTATTCACTCAGTATTATTTCTGTAATTTCAAATTAATGGAGTTTGTGTCGTAGATATTTATCTTAAGGCAATTCCTTGCTGGACCAGGGCTAGATGTTGATGATCAATGAGTAAATGACCATACGGCCTCTAGTTCTAATTTCTTAATTAACTGTCTAATACATTAATAAGTCTTAATTATTAAATATTTTGTAAAGTTTTCCTTTTACTCTCCTGTTCAATTTTCTCAATGAATATTTATAATTTTATATATGATATATCTGTTCTTTCATCCAGAACCCTCCAGTCTGTAAATCTTTTCTAATCTTAAAACCCTAATATTTCTTATCCGATACTTGATTTTTAATGTATTTCTATTTGACATTGCCCTTCTTTTTGCCACTTCAACCTTATTGTTGGACAGAGAGTGAAGCCTTTTCAAATATATTAGTTTTAGAATATTTTTTATCTTTTATGCTTCTCTTGCATTTGTGTGTATTCTCCTTGCTTGGTAATTGGTATTAGTACATGAACCCTCTTATGTATGCCTTCTGTGAGCTGCAAGCTTATCCAATTTATGAGCTGGTAACTTCAGTTTATGACAACCAGTAACTTTTGCTAACAATTTTTAGCATTTAACTATTCACAATCTTCTTTTAAAGTTTCTTCCTCTTGCAAGTATGATTTTTTTGCTGGCTTCTTTTATATTTATCTTGTAGCTTGTTGGCCTCTTTCACTGGAATGTACTTAGCATACTTTATGCTAAGATCATCTGTTCAATTATCCTTAAAATTGTGTTTTTTACTTTTGGATGATAATTATATTATTAAAAAAACTTTTTAATAAAAGTTGATAGTCCTTTGTGTCTCATCTTTAAAAAACAGCTTTACACGTATCAAGACTCCAGTTAAAGGGCATTCATGCAAACATTTCCAGGTGAGTGATTTGTGTATTAGCATCACTTAACGTAGAGAATGCTGAGAGTGGTTGCTGATTAATTATATACCTGTTACATACCACACGTAGTTAATGTGGCTAAGAAGCCTATTGTTTGCATTATTTAAGTTAAAAAGAACAGTGTTACCGCAATGTCTAGAGTATAATACTTGTTAGGAAAGTGAAAATCTTTTATTTCTTCTCCCTGCGTGTTTCTTCTCCTCTACCTTACATTTTGTTCTCTACTCTGTAGTGTTTCGACTTTGACAACTTCATTAATATAAATTTTAAGAGGCCATCCTGGCGCTGCCCCCATTGCAATCAGTATGTCTGCTACACAGATATTCGTCTTGACAGAAAAATGATTGAGGCAAGTTGATTTAGTTCTTTAGTCTTTCAATCAAATTACCTTTTGTTTTGTTCTCTCTCCGAGAGTCAATTTGGTATCACCTTAAAATTGGGAATGAAGAATTTAGCGATTTGTTTTTCATACTAATCTCTTGCCATAATTTCACCCTCTCCCAATTTTTAATGGCACTCCAAGTTGACCCTAGGGATAAAAGAAAGGTCGGAAGAAAAGAAAAATAAACCTCAATTATTTTCCTCTTTTTTAATAAAGATCCTGAAGAATGTTGGCGAGAACATTGTGGAAGTGATTGTCCATGCTGATGGATCGTGGAAGGCAGTCTTGGAAAATGACCATGATGTGGATAAGATACAGAATAAGGTCCCTAATCGTGAAAAGGAACAGACTGAACAACAAGAAACGATGTGCTCCCCTAATACCGTTCCCGATATTTTGGACCTCACCGAAGATAATCATTTGGACATAATGGACACTTGTGAAATTGCAGATAGAAAGCCTTTCCAGGCCTCTGTTCCTTCTGGCGTTCAAATAGATGACGACTTTTGGGCTGGATTTTATATTGCCAACAGTGGGTCTGATGCCCCTACAGTTGGTGTCGACCATCCTGTTCTGGCTGATGCTGTTTCTCCGGCATTTAATCAGGAAGCTGAGGGTCATGACATTATTCCTGCCATAAATTCTGCCATGCATAACCAGTTTTTTGCATCAAATAGTTTGCAGCTGATGAATTATATGAATTCAGTTAACGAATATGGGAGTTCATCCTTGCCACCGAGACATATTCAAAGGACTCCAGTAGCTGTTCAGGCCCTCCCAGTCCAATCTCAGACATTAGGATCACAGCAAAATTCAGTAACTAATTTGGATTCCTTGATTACCAGCAGTTTGTCTGCTACTCCTCATGTTTCTTTGTCCAACCCCGCCTCTGCAGATTCTTACAATGCCATACTGAGTGACCTAGAAAGACAGCAACTATTTTCTCAAGCCCCACTGAATATGCCTCAGGTCTCAGCAGCAACACAGGTTCGATTTATTAGTGCTTTATCGTTACTCTTTTTATTGGGTGGCATTTTTGGGGGTGCAAAGTCTGTTCAATTTGCATCTAAACTGGAGGCTTCCTGTTCTGTATATCTTTGTTCCTTTAAAGGAAAACATGATAACTGTTCCTATAATAAAAAATGAACTGAACATGAATCTGGTTTGAAATTTGGTTTTATGATTGAAATGGTTTCAACATTCTTTTACCCAAAAAGTCAGCGGGACTACAAATTTTGGTTTTGTGAAAGGAGGAAACAGTAACATTAATCTATCTTTTCAAAGAAAGTAAATAAGATCAAATGTAAAGGAAACCACTGATGATGCAAACGTGAGCGTCTTTTTTCTTTCCAGTCCTCCTTCTCCAGCTATATTTTTGGTAGTTGATACTAACTAATTAATAATTATACTTGGTGAACTTGTTAGTTATTTTTTGTCTTTTACTGTGCTAGTAATTGATGCCTGTATTGTGACTCTGTTCATTTATAAATCTGGGTATCTATAGAGAAACCTTGCTTTTATGTGTGTTTCTCGGTGTTTACGACTCTTGTACTTAAGTTTTACTTTTCATTGAACTCAGAGCCGAGTACCACCAGGTAATATGTCAGCCACAACTCAGAACCGAGTGCCACCAGTTAATATGTCAGCCCCAAATCAGAACCGAGCACCAAGTCATTTGCAAAACCCATACAGAGCAGGTATGCTGAATGATTTTAGAAATTCACACCTGCAGCAAACACTAAATCCCCGGGCACACCAACCCATGCAACCGTCGAATACCCAATGGTCCCACGTGCAGCAAGGGGGTCCATCAAATAACCAACAAGCCAGGGTTATGGCTTCATCACATGTTGCCAGACAAGGTAATTCTCAAGCTGGGATTGTTTGGACAGCTGAAGCTACTGTCAATAGCCAACAAGCTAGGGTTATTGCTACTGCCGCGGCTGCCAGACAGTCCCAATCCATTTCATCTCAATATCAAACTTGTGTAGAAACCCCATATTTTACAGCTGACAGTTTCCGGGGGTTAACAGGGGAGCAACGAGGACCGCCAGTACAAGCAGTTTCTAGGACCAACGAATTGTTCAATTCTCAACCAGATCAGAATTGGCGTCCTACGTCACGAATGCGTGGAAGTCTCACAGATCGGCAACTTACTGATGACATTAGGCAGCGATTAATTATGCCATCATCACAACAAGTTCAAAGTTCAAGACCACAAGGTGCACAACCGGTCCGAACGACCCCACTGGATGTGCTTATTGCTAACAGTAGAAATGCTCATAATAATCCTTCGAGACCGTAATATTTTTGGGAGCCTTTATTTGTGCATGTTTGGAAAGATATAACGTATTAGGGCGCCCATGTTTTATATCCATTGGTTGTAAATATCATCGGCAATAGATAGGGAAACACAAAGAACATGCTGCATTCAGGTATTTTGAATATAACTTCACATAAGCGTTTTTTACGTTGACTAAGTAATTAAAAAGAGAAAGATGTTTTGTTTACGTTATTATGGGGAATTGATTTATTATGAAGCTGAAGACATGGCAAGTGAAAGCAGTTTTGAGGGGGAAAATGACGATGCAAGAATCAATGTGACTAATATATTATGCAATTAATAGAACATGATTTATTTGGGAATTGTAATTCCATTTTTCTTTTTATGTTTTTTTTTTATGTAGAAGAAATGGTAAATACCATACCACTATAAACTCACATGTATATTTCATTACCATTGTATTAAAATACTTCTGCCAATGTGAAACATTTCACTCCGTGGTATTACTTGTTCTCATTATTAAGACAGGTGATCAGCAAAAAATAAATAAAACAAGTATAAGCGCCTTAAAAAAAATACAATTTTGTTAAATCAACACCTGATTGTTTTTACTAAAGATGACAATGTTGGCTGTTATTTTAGTTTTGAACGATTTTCAAAATAAAAAAGTATAAATAAAGTATTTTCATGACTTTTCTTAAAAGATACTCTCCCGAAAAAAGGACTGATTTCCCTTTTCCTCTTCCGTCCAAAGTCGTTCACATATTTCCCTCCCAACTCCCAAACAGCTCATAAACAAAACAAACTTCCAACTTCACATAACTTCTGAAATCAGCCTCGCTGCCTTGGTAGCGGATTTTTATTATTACGTGTATATCTAAAGCGAATATGCTGTTGCTACTAAAGGCATAAAAGCGCAACCTTCCATGCTTTATCTAAAGCGAATATCACATAAGAATGCTTTATCCTCACGGCTTCACCGTCAGCAGTGCCTTCCACGCAGTAGTAGGAACCTTTTCTTGAGTAGTAATATATTTTTACTTTTGGGGAATCCTGGTTACGTGTAGTGGTGGTTCTCAAACCAATTGTTGGTATATAATTTGCTATCTGTTTTAATTTTTGTTTTACGAACATGTTTTGTTTTGTAATGGTGGATCAGCAACAAAGTGGCAGGAAAGACAGCCAGGCGATAGCAGCGAAGAGATGGAAAAGGTTTTGAGAGGCAAAGCTTTCAATTTTTTAGGCAAAGCTTTCAATTTTTTAGTTTACATTAATAAAAAAAAGAAAAGAACAATAAAGAATTCTGTCGCGATGGATTCATCAAACGGTGCACAGGCGGTAAAAAGCACCCTGCCTTTTCGGCGCTAACGTCAGGGAATTTCTGTCTTAAAGTGCACTACAAGACTAAGTCTAAAGAACTAGCACTCGTTTGCGATGCGGTGGACATAATGTATGATATGATTCTAAGTTGAGTTTGTCAAAATTAGGATGATCAGAACTCCAAAATGTAGCTTTTACAAAATTAAGGAATCTAGAGATGGTAAAATACATTTCCACAAGACTGAAATATAAATAGGAAATTTGTATTTGTTTATGATAACACAAATATAAGCATTTTCTTAAGTTTAAGCTGATCTCCATACTTAATATTTCCAATGTGTTTCAGAAATAACACTCCAACAGGTAAAAACTGAAATTCTGGTTATCGTCAGAAACTCAACAATTATATCAACATACACCGACAAAATAAAATCCACTTCCGCAGCAAATGCAAATTAGGCCATTCTCCCAGTTAAATAATTTATCATACAAAAAACAGATAGTACCTAATGACAATTTTGGAAGGGCTTGGGAAGGAGCAGACAAATGGCTATGAAACAACAAAGGTTAAATTCATTTTAAAACTGAATCAATACTCCCATTTCTTCACCTCCATGCCTTCTGGAGGACTGCCTTCCACCTTCTTTGATCCCACTTCTTTCCAATCAGTTGAGAGCACTGTTCCATTTGACTCCAGCTGCAAAGTAGCATAGTTCAAGATGGCAAAGAAATAAAATGTTAGTAATTACAAAAAAAAACTATGCACAGAAGCTTTGGAACCAATACTAGTGGAATAGAATTTAAAACAAGCACGAAGTGATTTCTCACAAATGACTTGCTCATCGCTCTTCTCATGTCCTCATCTGCATTTTGGTAAATATCACGGAACAATTTATTCAAAGCAGCATCACCATCAAGCTTTTCTTCACTCTCCTGAAAGGCAGAGCACCAATATATCAGTATAATTTAAACATGTATTATGTTCCTTGTTTCACAAGATGAAATCAACCAACAATTGGTTTTTGATGTATTCAAACTTTTGGCATTAAAACAATACTAAATAGGTAGCACCCTAGATCATCTAGTTTAACCAAAACGTCCAAAATTTAATTTTGATCTCCCGAGTTGGCATGGCATGGCATTTATTTTTGTTGATGTACAGAAAACAAGCACATAAAGAAAGCTAATTGCATTATCCAGAACCGCAATGATCAAATGGAGCTTTAATGAAATTGAATGGACCAAACTCGTACATAATTAAGCCTAAATTGTCCCCTCAACACCCCCCTAAATAAATAAAAACATAAACAGGGCATAGCTGTAAAACCTCTTTTTTCACTTGAGCTTCCAATTTATCCCAATCTTTAGTCCTCGCCTTTGAGGATGGATACGCAGGCCTTTCAGATTGAACTGCAGAAATACAAATTGCAATTACGTTCATTACTAGAAAAATGATGACATGCTATGCTAGCATCTATTTATAATATTCGCAATTCCAAAGACCATGGAAAAAGGAACCATTCTATCAATTGATACCACAAACAAAAAACTACACAAGTAATCAGCTCACTTGTAGGCACGCTTATCTTTTGGGGAAGCACATCCTTGCTATATTCCAGAGATGTCCAATTAACAGTTTCAGCTTTTGCCAGACGTATCTCGATTTTGGTTGACAACACCACAACTTTGCTCTTATCAGGTATTATCTGTTTTGCTCATGCAGAAGGAAAAAGAAGGTTAAGTTACTCAGAAATCTACAGTCAAAATAGCGAATTCAAGTGTTACTGTTTGTGAAACAGAATTGAACTCTTGTTTCAAAATCATTTACCTTTGCAAACAATCGCGGTTGATAATGATAGGCATCTTGGCCAGGAACATCAATGGTAACACTCAGCTGCAATGTCAATGTACTTCAAGTTAGTAAGTTTCCAGGAATATCTTAAGAGTGTTGTACACAATATGAGGAGTTTTCAGGAAAAAAAAAGTTAAACGAAGAGATCAACCGAGAGTCGGTAAAGGGGGAAATCAAACTAGCATCTGTTAAATAAACATACAATTTGTTCACCGAAGTCCACAGTCACATTTTCTGCTGGTATTCCTTTTGCAAATATTGTCACAACCACTTCTTCTGGCTTCTGGTAGTATTCATGTCTGCTCAAGCATCAATCAATAAGTAACCAGGTGTTGAGACAGTAGTTTCAATATATATTCAAAGATACATACATAAATTTATTCACGAGTAATAGAAAAACTTGAAATACCACCGCAATCCAATGAAATTTTAATATTGTTGCCAGCCACACCAATAAAGTGCAGCCATGCATGTTTGATGAATGCATTCCTTAAGGAAATAACCAGTTAGCTATTCTCTTTTTTTTCCTTTACAGTCTCCCTTTAAAAGCTTTTGAATTAAAGTTTTTTGGCCCCAAAATATGCGTATCAAAACATTGTCTGTACATTCTTCTACAGGGAAAATTGCAAGAAAATAATTTTTTAAATGAAAAATGCAAGACAGAAAAGCCCGAAACATGTTATCTCACGGAATTTCTGACAGACTAAAAAGTGGCATCCGTGATATATGTAAAGCTTTTTTCCTACAAAATTTAATGAATTAAAAAACAGCAGCATGGACAGAAGAGAAATAAAATTTAGACAACCTGTATTTTGGTCTGATTGGCGCAGTTGCAGTTTCATTTGTTTGTGATGCAGGACTGTTTCTATGAGATTCTTTGGATGTACCATCACTTCTATCACACACATGAGTATCATCAACAGACGGTACAGATGTTTTGGGTCCATTTGGTGGTAGGATGCTAGTAAGACTTTCTGATTCCTCTGAAAAAATAAGATACATCAGACTCACATATCACGCAGGTGTAAAACAAAAATGCAGCACTAAGTTTGTCTGAAATGCTAAAACACAAGATTTGCATAAAAGAAATTTACAACAAAGAATAAGCAGCACAATTTTGCAATTACAACAGATTGCTTATCATCAAAGGATATCAAAAAATCTTTTCAACAAATTATCCACAACATCCAAATATCAGATCAAATGAACAAGTTAGCATATCAGCACATAGAAACCTAGCTTCTTCATTACTCATTCTCAATTCTAAGCATCACACAAGTGAACTTCATGGAGCCATGAACACTTCACTATCTAACCAAGGTTTTAAATTGCAATTGTAGATACATCACCATCCTTGATATTATAAAAAAAATTGCAGGACTTGAATATGATCACAATAGCAGTCTCGGTAACCCTAAAAACTTGACGTTGTGACTACAGCTACAATTGCGGATTACAATTTAAAACCACGAATCCAATACCTATAGGTTTTATACTAGATGCCTACGTGACAAAAAAAAAAGTTATTATTGACAAATGAATAGGTTGTATCTAACCAGCAGCAATATAGCGTTCACATTGTTCAATCAAATTAGTGAATCTGGAATCATCAGGAGCAAAAGAGGCACCATTCTGCAATGCTACTTTTGCAGTATGATATTCTTCCAAATTAATACAAGCAGTCCTACAAATACAATTAATACATACATCAATTGATTCAATTCAATTCAATTCCAAAAGAAACATTCAAAAATAAAAAATGTGAATGAAGAGGAGCAAGCATAAATACCCTTTACGAAGATAAGCCTTTGATAAGGAAGGGTTTAGTTGAATAGCCTTGTTAGCATCGGCAACAGCTTCTGCAAAATATAAACAGGTTAGTGAATTAATTAATTAAAAACAAAAAAAGAAGAAAGAAAAAAGGGTTTTTGTGGACCAGTGAAAGCGTTGAGTTTAATATGAGCTTGAGCTCTGTCGGCGAAGAGATTGGCGTTGGTGGGATCGAATTGAATGGCCTGAGAGTAGAAATCAACGGCGAGGGCAAAGTCGTCATCGAAAAACGCTTCTTTGGCTTTGTTCTCAAGTTCCTTCGCCATCTTCAAATCCCTTTCCTCGCTCTCACGGTGGTGTCAGTTGAAAACTTTTAGTATTTCCTTCTACAACTCTACTTTTGTTTTTAATTATATTTTTCTCAATAATTACACATTATTTCTCAAAAAATATAATTCAACTCTCTTTCTAGATCCTTCTATCTTCTTTTAGTTTCATCCCTTTCGCTAATCACCAGTACTGTATTTATTTATTCTTCAAAAATAATAAACAACACAATTTATTATCGAAGAAAAGCATTTTGAATTGCTTTTACTTTTACTTTTTTAAGAGTTTCAATTCTTTGGTACAAACACACTATTGAAAAATCAAGTATTTAATGCATAATAAGAAAGTTATAATATTAATTTAAAAATAATATCTTTTAGTATGATAGAATATAAGAGTATATAATCGTTGTTACAAATAGAGTTGTCTATGAGCAAAATTAGAGTGGCGTATAAATATATAATTAACTTGACAAAAATTAAATTATGTGACAAAATTGACAATAAAATTAATTGTTAGACTTATAAAAAAATTATAAATAAATACTTTATATGCTTATATTATAAAAGGTTACTTTGTACTAATGCGGGACCAACTTGAACCTATGTATTACAAATGGAGCATATCTGTATACCCATCTCTAATATGTACCGTGCAATAATACACTCCATAAATGATATTTGAGAGTAATTTTAAACATTAACTTTAACAAAGATATTGAAATTGTTACTCATTTTAATCACCCATTTTTCTTTGAGTGAGTAATCACCGAAAAACGTTCACAAACGAAGTAATCACCAAAAACTTGAACACACAAAATAAACTTATACATTTATATCTCGAATTTAACCCTCTATGAACTATTGAGATAAACTTTTATATATATAAGAATTGAAAACAATCATATTACATGTTTTTATAATAAAAATAGTTGACGTTAACCGTGCTTTTAGAAAAAAAAAATATTGTTTAAAATCAACATCAATTTTTTATATATAAGATATGAAAATTATCAAAATTTAACTTTTTATTTTTATTTTTTTATAATAAAAATAATTGATTAAATTAAACATATTTTTGGTGGAAAAATGTTGATTAAGATTGACATACATTTTTATAAATAAGATATTAATATAATCAAATTATAGATTTTTATTATTTTTCATGATAAAAAATAGTTGACTAAATTGTCTATGCTTTTGGATGGAAAATATTGTTTAAGAGTGTCGACATTAAATCATCTGATTTTGTTTATAATAAAAG